>JAVDBV010001752.1:0-13898 GCA_032619315.1 Piper longum
GGCAACGCCCGACCATGTCTGGCTGCCATGTGGCTTGATTTGGCTATGGGCAACCAGACAAAGCCGCCCATGGCTGAATGTGGCTAGCATAACCGTGCGATACCCGCAGGTGCCGCATGGGAGTTTATTAATTAATTAATTAATTTATTTGATGCATAGGGGATGGGGGTCACGACGGCTTGGGGCCTATTATCTATTCGAGTCTGATTTCAAAAACAAAATCTACCGCAAATTGTCTTCGAGTCTATTGTATAAATAATTTTCCAATCTTATATATGATTTTTTAGAATTTTTCAGTGAAATGTGAGACAAAGGAAATCGACAATCACGCTATGCGAGTGGGCGCGAGCCAATTGAAGCATGCTTTAAGCAAAGTGTGGAGGATTACAAATACTATAATGCAGCATATGTCTAGATTTGTAGTTTTAAAGTGTACTAAAGGCATATGACTAAGAGTAGTTAGCCTCTGGGCCAGGAGTGATACAGATGATATAGAGGGCTGAAGGAATTAGGAAAAGAAATTAATGTTCCCACGTAAGAAATAGTTTTAAAGTTACCAAGGCATAAGATGGGATAAAATAGAATATTGTTGAGCCGAGACCAATAATTCCTAATTAGTGCCCTTATGAGAGATTCTATGAAGATGTATATAAACAATTTTATTTTAACAGGAGAGTCAGCTCTCCTATATCGGTTTGATTATTAATTATTTTTGGATCAGTAACACTCGTCAGTGTCATTTTTTCTATTATATATTAGTCATGTAATCCTGATTTGGCTTTGGTGGGAAGACAGATAAACATTATACACACTTGAACTTAATACAGTTACTTTTTTCATACTATGTTTGATGAGTTTTCACGCATATCTAGCAATATCTTCCATTCTCTTGACGCCAAATGAGTTATTTTAATTTTTATTATTGATCGAATCTTATATACTAATAGCTTTAAATATGATTTGACTCGATCGTACTATTTCTAATTCGGTTCTTAAGTGAACTGAAATGAGGATGTCGCGGTATGTTCAATATACAATATTTTTTAATTTAATTAATGATATATAAAGAAATATAAAGGTATTTGAAATGCAAATATAAGTAAATATTTAATTATAAATATATTTATTCC
The DNA here is from genome assembly GCA_032619315.1 of Piper longum. Taxonomy (NCBI): domain Eukaryota; kingdom Viridiplantae; phylum Streptophyta; class Magnoliopsida; order Piperales; family Piperaceae; genus Piper; species Piper longum. The sequence continues at coordinate 1,131 of JAVDBV010001752.1, forward strand.
AAATATATTTAAAAATATTTTGCTCATGAAAATTAATTTGAAATTATCAAAAGTAAAAATTATATGAAGAATTTTTTAAGTTAAAATTTAAATATTAATATTTAATTAGTTAAAAGTACTTGCTTTAAATAATTAACTATAAAATTTAATAAATATTTGATTTTGGACGAATAGGAAACAAAATTATGACTTTTGGCCGGCCTCCTCCTCCGCATGCCCCCACCTCATCTCATGCACATAACCCACCTGCATATATTATACGCTGCAACATTTGAATATATTAAGTGTTAGCGCTTGATGCTCACAAATCACAAAAACTATGGCAGATATGACCAAATGGCTCAAGTTTTGCCCCTGATTGAAATCAGATGTTCGTCTCCCTTTATTATTATCTCCTCTTTCCATCATAGAATAGTAAAGACTAGTTTTTTTATAATTTCCTGATAAATATTTTTTGGATAAATATATATATATATATATATTATAATAATGGATATGGTAGTTTTTTTATTATGCTTTTAAGGAAATTATATCCGTCTATTTATATAATTTTTATAATATTTAAATCAATTGTGGTGTAATTTTTTTAAACATTTAAAACATTTATAATGACATATTTTTCATCTTATGAGTAGTTCTCTTTTATTTAATTTCGGGTTAATCAAATTGAAAATCGATTTAATTAATAATAAACTGGATTTAGATTGTTACACGGTGGGCTTGACGAAGGGATATGCCGGCTATAATCTTTGCATTCAGCTTAGTTTGTAATGGCATTGGTTGGCCCACAACAGGCCCCAAAGTTCGTCTCTTTCACCTCTTTATCGCGAGATTTCGGCCACTTTAACCTTCTCCTGCAATGGATCTCAAATGAGTTATGTAAGTAGGTGGCGTGGCCGGCAACAACCTAAGTTGGTAAGAAAGAGAGCCCAAACTTTAATTAAAATAAAACAACCCTTGGTAACTCTTCTGCGGGGTGATATCGGGGCAGCTTTGTACCAGTAGGCTACAGGAAATGAATCTCCAGGGGCTCCTCTTCTTTCTTCGTTTTCTTTGTTTTCTGCTTCTTTTTTTCTTACTCTTTCCTTTTTGCCATTGTAAACGCGTGCTTATATTGAGTTTTCAAACTCACTGCACTTTCTCGATGTTATTCCCCGAAACTCACGGCACTCCTAGACCATACTGCCACGCAATCTCCCATGGAACCACGCGTCGACCAACGGTTGCAAGGCGAACCTCATCGTGGCAACGGGGCGTAGCCGGTAGCGATCCCATCGACCACCGGTTTGTCCGGTCGCCACAGGTATAAGGCTGGATTATGCCCCACATGGATTTTGGCAAAAAAAAAAAAATCGAAATTTTAAACAAGAAAAATGGTATGTTTTGGTTCCAATTTTTGCATTTTTCTTCGAATCGGTTGCATTTCTTTACGAATTATGCGGATTGCGTGTGGAAATTGGACTTTTGGGGGGGAATTTATCGTGATCGGAGGTCGGATCGGTGAGGTTTTGAGGGTAATTTGGGTTGTTGGAGGTGGACTAATCTGAAATTCTTGATTTTGTTATTCGCAGGATTTTTTTTAATTTTGTTTTCAAAGGGTGAATTTCGCTTCGTGAAGATTTTTTTTTTTTTTTTGTGAATTTGATTTTTGTTCTTTTTTAGTTTTAGTTTTATGGGTGAATTGATCCGGAATTTTAGAGTTTGTTTCAGACTTTGGCTGTTTATGGGATCTGTTTTTTTTTCATTTGCGATTTTTTTTTGAATTGCGAATTTCGGCACATGAGAAGAGTTTGTTGAATCTGACAAAGGTCGGAGTTTGCTTATCTTTAATAGTTTTCGGGCTTCGATTCCCTGCAGATTTTTATTTTTTTGGCTCTTCTTGAGCAATAGATTTAAAATTGTATAATTCGCTGGCGGATATCTAGTGATTTTGGATGATGATTGGAGATGTGCATTTCTATCTGAGAATCATATACATGCTGTTAATTGCTATGTATATTGACTGTGGAAAATAATTGAAGTTCCGTCTGTTGTTTTAGAATACTGTACTATGCATCAAGGTTGCTAGTTTAGTCGTTTATCTGAATAAAGTTTGATGAGTCATTGATGCATATGGGTGTAACATTAAAGGGGTAATTGATCTATGTTCATCTTGTTCTGATGGCCAACCTCGCGCTGTTGTTTGAATTGTGTATTAAAAACAATTTGATATCTTCCAAACGTTTTTATTTGCAGGGTTTTGGGCTTGGCGTGGATCCATTACACACAAGTTTCCCTGGTTAAACTTGCTTAGGCCCTGACAAATTTGGTGTTGCTTTTTTGCTTTTTAAATATTATTTTGTGCTATGAGTCACTAGGATATGGTGCACCAGAAGAGATCAGGATATGGATTCAATGGCTATCAGGTGCCCTCTATGCCTCGTGGATCAAGATCGGCCAGGGTAAAAATTCCCTTCCTGTTTATTGAGCTTTGATTTAGCATAGGTCTTGCTAGAAATTTGCTTCTGGGAATGTATCTAACATTGTAGTGCTGTCGTCGAAGCCTTCATTTAAAAAGAATGTGGACAGAGAGACCATACGTGCATTCGATCTGTTGGCAACTGTAGCTCAGGAGCTTTTGCAAGAGAAGAATTCTAATCCGAATAGCATGGCTGCTGCTCATCCTGCCTCTGCAGTTGAAAATGATGCTGGTAAAATGGAACCTATGTATCAGATCAAACATTTTAAGCAGGAGCCATACAATCAAGGAAGTTGTGCTGAGAGTTCTCTTTCCTTTCAGAAACGAATTACAAATGAATCTGAAGTTAATGTTTTAAGTGAACTCTCTCTGAAGGGAGAAGGGGGTAATAGTCAATACGCTCCCAGTATTCTTGATAGTAAAAAGGCTAATAAATCTGGAAAAGCAGTGCATGAATGCTTTTCTGGAAAAAGTGGGAATAGTTTTGTTAGTTCTACTATACTAAATCATGGTATTGTCAAGGATGATGATGTTTGCATATGTATTAATGGTTGTTCAAAGCCTGAAGAAGATGACATTCTAGGAGATGCTCGAACGGAGGACCGAGGGAATGGAAATGTTGTGAGTTGGCTTGTCTCCAATTCGTGCTGTTCTGAGGATCAAAATACAGTGGATACTAAACCTCCTACTTTAGTTAGTTCTGATAGTTGTGTCCAGGATGTTCCTTTTCGAGGAGACCATGCTTCTTGCACCAATTCTTATGTAATGTCTCATAATGACAATAAAGTAGTTAGAAAAGATGATGACGAAAACTATTTTGGTTGCACTGACCCAAGCACCGCAGCTAGGGGAACCCATAAATCACCACATGTTGGAGATCGGAGGATTAGAAAATTGATGGCATGTAAATTTTACAATGTATCGCCAAAACTTTTGAAAAATGGAGAATTATTTAACTTTGGTATGTTCTTACTTGGTTTCTTCCATCACTTTTAAGTTCCAAATATGAGTTATGGAATATATTTGAGTGTAAGTTAAGTGAAATATACATATGATTTTGGTATTTCAGATCATGTTATTAGACCTCTTAACAGAAGTAGAAAACTTTTTTCTACACGACAAAGGACAAAAAGATTCTCGACTTACAAGAGAAAGAGATTTCTTGATAGATGCTTTTCTTTAACATATGAGCAAAGGAATTGCAATAGAGGGCTCACTAATTTTTATGGAAAAACTTTCAAAGGAGTAGCATCTCTTTTTAGTAAGAAGAGGCGTGGAGGTTTGTTTTATGCTTAGAAAACATGTAATTCTTTGCAACTTATTGTTATTAACTATTTATAGTTTGTCATGCAGCAAATGGATCATCTTCTCCATTAATTGGTGAAAGATCATCTTATGGGTCTGGTAATTCACACGGTAGGACTGCTGTAAAAAAAATAACTGTTATACTGGCTTGATCATAGTTGACTGTTTAGAGAAGTTTGACACCTGATGGATGATATTCATTCCACAGTGAAGCTTAGAATCCAATCCTTCACAGTACCGGAGCTCTTTGTTGAGATTCCTGACACGGCAACTGTAGGTTTGCTTAAGGTATTTGGTTGCTCCTTATAACTGCAACAAATTAAACATTTTTGTGGGGACTATAGTATTGTTGTCGGTGCATATTCTACTTAAAATGTGTAGAAGACTGTATTGGAGGCTGTGACTTCTATTCTTGCAAGAGGAATACGAGTGGGTGTCCTCCTTCAAGGGGAATGGGTTAAGGATGACAACAAAACTTTACTCCAAAGTGGGATCTCTTTGGATGAGAAGTTGGATGGCTTGGGATTTGCTCTGGAACCTGGTCACACCCAAATTTCACTCCCTTCAATTTGCAAAGAAGACACACATCGTTCTAATGAAGATGACTTGCAGGTGGTTTATAGGTATGGATTGCTTGCAATGGTGATACAAATATTTTTTACAGGCCAAGATGTTTATGGGCTTGCCAGCTTAATTTTATTTGTGTGCATAACCTTATGGGACCGTTGTTGTCAAGGCATGGTGTCATTCCTCCCTTCGATAATGCTACTTCTGTTGGTTCAATGGAACAATCCCATGCAAATGTCTGCCAATTAGGAGAAAGCACTTGTGCTCTCATCTCCAGCTCTCCTGACATGGTTTTTGATAAAATTTCTCAACCTCCTCATGCTTTGGTAGCAATTCCAGAAATGAATGTAGAAACTTTAGGTGTTGTTCCTCTTCAGCGCAAATCCAGACAACCTGAACTTGCTCAGCGTCGTACTAGGAGACCATTCTCTGTAGCAGAGGTTGAAGCCCTTGTTCAGTCAGTAGAAAACTTGGGAACTGGGAGGTACTCAATAATTATGCCTATAGGTCAATTATGAAAAGCTTATTATGTATCTACATTATCTACACTCATTGTATGTATGAACTTGTATTTGATTTTTGTGCTTTATAACTTGTGCTACTGAATAAGACAACTGTTAACCTTACGTTCTTTCAGGTGGCGGGATGTTAAGTTACAGGCTTTTGAAGATGCGGATCACCGCACATATGTAGATTTGAAGGTACCTTTCATTTCCCGTGTTCTGTTTGGGTGCTGACCAGTGGAAGCTAATGGTCTGGGGGAAACTTAAAGATACACTTGTCATATCAACGTTTTGTGTTCCATGTTAGTGGTTGAAATTTGTTGGCCTGTTTTTTGTTTGGATGAAAACTGGTTTGAATGGAATTTTCACTCTCAACGTGACTTCTGTTTCAGTCAGTTGGTAAAAAAATTTATATTTTGGCCCTAAAATATTGTATAATTTGTGAGTTCAATGGGGAGAGTGAGTGAATTGGTACTTTTCGAGAGATGTGGAAGTTTTACTCAGTTGAATGCCTTCTCTTTTATGCGTGGAGGTGAAGCGTTTATAATTGGGTTGTTCAATTTGCGTCAGTCTTTTTGCCTATCGTCTGATTTTTTGTTGTCTTCTGCTGTGTTAAACAGGACAAGTGGAAGACGCTGGTACACACGGCAAGAATCTCCCCGCAGCAAAGGCGAGGGGAGCCGGTGCCACAAGAGCTTCTGGACAGGGTGCTTGCAGCTCATGTCTATTGGTCCCAGCTACAGGCGAAGCCGCAAGTTAACCAACAAGGTGAGATTTGCATGCTGCTATCATCCTTAACAAACCCAAATCTGCAGGGAAGCCATTGATGAACAGTGTATCTCATTGGCTTTGGGAAAATAAAATCTTGCATAATATATGTGTATTATTTCTCATACAATCAATCTTCGCCTTGTGCCCCAACCTCGTGTTTTTCCTTGGCGTAGGAGAGCTGGAGGTAACCCTGGTCTGGGATGGTGGTTGTACATGATTGAAAATGTCTCCTGGCTGACAATTCTTTTCGTCTTTTTGTTTTTTTACCCCCTCTCTCTCTCTGGCCGTATGTATGATATTAACATAGTGTAGGTCTTAAAATTCATCTTTCGGTTAATAATTTTTCTGTTCAAAGGGAGAAAAGAAAAAAATTCTCGTTTATTGGTTTGCCTTTATATTTGATTTGAAACTAAGGTCTGTTTGGTTTTCCGACTAAGAATTCATTTTTACGCTACCTTTCCTCCATGGAGATCAACAGCTTGATGCCTATTGAGTTCATTGTTTGTTCGTATTTTAAGTGTGTGGTTAGAAGGGGGAAACTTTGTTTTTTAATGTAATTTTACCCAATATATAAAATAAGGTAAACCTTCATAAGCAAGAGTTTTGAGAGATTTTGACAATTTTTATGTGAAAAAGAAAAGGTAAATTAATAAAAAAAGTTATGTTGGAGAAAGATTTGTACTTATTATTGGCTAATGATATTTTTTAGTGATGAAACTAATAATCTTAACAATTTTGAGGAGTTATTAGAAATTATAGTTAATAATTATCTATGGCATGTAATAAAAATAGCTTAACTGAAATCGCTAGAATTATTAATTTCATCACTAAAAAAAATCATTAGCCCTAAAATATTTTATGATGTAAAGTTTAGATACCCTTGAAAATACAATTAGGAAACCATAGCTAGCCAAGGTTTTCCTAATATACTTCGTGTTTTTCCTGATATAATATCATATGTATATACCAGTTAACTAAAACTTGCGAGCGTACAATGAAAAAAAAGTATATGATCACATTATTATAATGTGATTTGTAAAATACAATTTAACTATAATATAGTAACTAATCTTTTTATTGCGTTCTATTAATTGATGCGAGAGGATTTTAAAAAGTCACCTATGGAGTCATCTTAAGATTAAGTCATCCATAAAATTTAGTTTGAAAAACCATAAGCTGGAATGGAGTTAAAACGGATTAGACTTGAGTTAAAATGAACAATTTTGGAATATGAATGCTACCACTAATTTCAACCAATAAAAAAAAGAATAATTAATATCGGCACCTGCTGATACTCCTATATAAGTTAACTTTAATATTCATTATTAGATTATAAGGCCGATTGGATGATAAAGGATATTTTTGCTATATCAAAAAATTATGGTCAGATGATTTAAGTGGATAGCCGAATTAGAAAATTACTTATATTTTTATATCATCAAGAGTTAATACTAAGCTTCCTTGTTAAGAAATAATAGATTACACTTTGTTCATCCAAAATAACAAATTAGAGTAACTAGTAGTTTGGCCAAAATGGTAGCAATTATTTATCTTTAAAAAAAATAATCACAATTACTTCTGAAGCCTTTAAATTTTTCTAGAATTACCATTAAATAATGCATTGACAGTAAATTTTCTCAATTAAAAAAAGTGAGGATATGTTACACTGTGTTCATCCAAAATTAAAATTTATAATAACCGATAATTTGCACAAAATAATACCAATTACTTAGCTTTGAAAAAAAGTAGTAGCAATTATTTCTAAGCCTTTAGTATTTTATAGAACCTGCATGTAAATACTGCATGAGGCCAGAAAATGCTGGCCTGCTGGTGAATGTCTCCAAATCAGGCACATCTGTATCCTACTAGAATTCACAAATGTGAAACCAGTGTAAGCATTGTCTTGGAATAAAGACCTACAAATTGCTGTTACTTTCTCCTGGATGTTGCAATGTATTTGGGCTGGTCCAAGAACAAAAACTTCCTCTTCCTCTTTCTTTTACTATTTTGACTCGATTCTTATATCTTTATTATTGGTAGTAAAAAGTGTTCATGGAAGATCCAAAGTAGTTGTTCCTCAATCTAATCCATTGTGGATCATTGTCTAAAACATAACTCCAAATGCAATGAACTAGGCAGCAGTGTAACATATTTAAAAGAAGAGAAGAATAGGCAAAGGAGTGAAAGTCAAGGAGTTAGAGCTTGCTCATTTGCTAGAATACGTCTCGGTCATGGTTGATGGGTGATTGATTTAATTTCAATATTGAATGTCATCATCAGGTTCTTGCAGGGCAAGCCATTGACAAAGGACTAATGGTGGGCGAGGGGGATTGAACAAGGCCCGCGGACCTGTTTCCTGCTCATCATAGTTTTTTAGAACATAGAAGGTGTTCATGCTTCCAGTCTTCCAACAAGAAGCAAACAAAAAAGATTTGAAAAAAACATAGATAACAGCAAGAAATTGTGATTCTTGTTAGAGTTTATTTTATCAGATCTGGAAGATTTGTCAACTGTTTACAAATTCTGTTCTGGTGCTTTCGTTGTTTTGTGTGGTCCTATGAGATCTTTTCTTCGTAAATTGTTAATTTATTATTATTATTATTATTATTATTATTATTATTAATATCAATGTTGCATGCAAAAATTTTGGTGACAGCCAGACACGATTTTTATAAAAATATAAACCTCATAAAGTGCTCTAAAAATAACACACACATCCTAAAATAAATGTTTTAAAACATAATAATTAATCATATTTACATTAGACTAATGATAAATCTTATAATTATTTTAAAAGCATTTTTCTTTGCCATTTTATATATCTCTGCTTTATCTCATTCTTTTTATTTTATTCTGGTTTAATATTATAACATTTTATTTCTATTATTGTCAACTTAAATATCGTGTAGTAAGTGTTCCCTTATATAGCTCACATATGAGTTTCCCACATAAATTAAGTTTTTAGCATGTTTAATTTTTAAGTGATTATTTTATAAATCAAAGATTGTAATTAATTTTTTTCCCTTGAAATAAAATTATAATTAATTATTATTAAGTCAAATTTTGGGACATAATTTATTTTTATTAATAAAATAAAACTGAGCTAAGAAATGTTTTTTTTTAAATTTAATAACAAAAGTCAAAGGTTGGTTGGAATATTCTTACGTGTACGTTCGTTCGCATTCAGATTAGTGTATATCGATTAGTTTGACGCGGAATTGGAAGACTTCGGAAGAGACGAGGCTCCCACCTTCGCCACGGCTTCCTAGACACAAACCGAGGATCAGGAAGAGGAAGATCAGGAACAGCAAGAGGAACCTACTGCAGGTGGCGGCCGACGACGCAGGGCCCCGCCGTGGAGACTGTACTTGGCCATTTTCCCAGGGAGGTCCATTGGAGCTATAAAATACGAAAAAGAAGCAGAGGCCTTGTCCACTCCTATTTATAAGGAGGCGGATGGTGGTCGTCCCGTCACCTTCTCGCCTTCTTCTGCTCCTTTCTTCTGTGTTTAGCTGCTTGAGCCTTTGAGGTATACATTATCCATATAGCCTTCTTGGTTCTGGCTACTTTTTTTGTTGATAGTTAATAGTTGTTGAACTTTCGGTTATTGCTGTGTACAGTTATTTTCTGAATCCTGTTGTAGAACAGGTGATATGAATTGTATTTAGCGGGGTTTCTTTTATAAGTAAAATCTGTTCTAGGATTGATGGGTTTTGATTCCTTCGACCGTTTATTGGCGCCTCTGTATATATGTCTAGCTTTACATTGTTATACTTACATAATTAGCTGTTCATTCTGATTTTATTTTTATTTTTATTTTTTGGTCCCATTGACTAGGCTTTGAGATGAGTCTTGCTGTACAACATGCGGTGTAATTAGTGGGTTTTTTAAAGTAAGATCTGTGGTAAAATTAATGGGCTTTGATTGTTGGTGTCAGTTTATTGCTTTTGTGTAGCTTACAAAATTATACTTGTATTAGATGTTGATTATAAGCTTTCTTTCTGTGCCATTAGCTAGGCCTTTAGCCAAAATCTTGTTGTATAGCATGTGGTGTAATTGTTTGAATCATTGTGTAAGATTTGTTGTGTGAATATTCATGGATTTTTATTGTTGCGTGAGTTCTGTTTAGTTTGCTGGAAAATTTGCTATTTTTAGTTGTAATGAGGATTGGGAATAACACTTGGACCTGCTGTTGCTTGTGTTAGTTATTTATAATTTAGTCCGGTGGTATATTTGATAGGTTTTGACTTTGCAAAAAAAAAAATTGATTAATGGGATTTGATTGCTGGTTATCTCTTTTGAGTTTACTGGACAGTATCCAGGCCTTCATAGTGAAGAGAGTTTTGGGGGTAGCAATGGAAGTTTAATGTTAGTATTATGGCTGTTGCTCTTTAGTTTGCACTTCGCTGCATCAGCAGTTAACTCTGAATTTTCACTCGTTTTTTTTGTTGTTGTCTTTGATATACCCTTTTCAGGTTTTAGCTGAATCTTATTATGCATCTTTGATGAAATTGAGTGTTTTTTGTGAGCCGTTGTTGGACTTTGGGATTTTGATGACTGAGTTCGTTCATCATAGTTTACTAGACATAGGTTGGGATAAGTAGGGTAGTTTCGATTATAGGGCTTTTTTTTTGAGGGGTAGTAAGTAGCTTGCTGACTCTTTCTTTTTCTTTGTTGATTGTCTTTGTAGGTTGCTGGAAGTAATACCAACGGTAATGGATTTGGGGCTGGAGGAACTGTCCACAGTCAGCCACACAGGCATAAAACTTGATGATTATTATTTAAATTGTAACCTTGGCTCTCTTTCTGTGAATGAGAACAATCGGGATCTTCTTTTCCTTTCCCCTGATTCGGTTGTCACTAATAATTCCACCACCGCCTTGATGGGCTTCAACCATGGTACATTGGAAGATTCAGATATATTTTCAGATATGGCCTTGAAGTACATCAATCAGATGCTCATGGAGGAGGACATGAATGAGAAGCTTTCTCTGTATCAAGAGAGTTCGGCTCTTCTTGAGGCAGAAAAATCCCTTTATGAAGCTATTGGTGAGAAGTATCCACTTATTACTGACCAACCTCCATTTTACAATGATCATTTTGTGGAAAGCCCCGAAGGCAATAGTAATGGCCATCATAGTATCTATAGTGGGAGCAGCATTAGCACCAGCAGTAGCAATCCAGACAACAGTTGGGTTTGTGATGTTGGGTTACAACAATCTAGTCATGATGTGGTTATTGTTTCCACTGAATATTCTTCCCAGCCATTTTCAACCTCTAATGAGATTTCCAACAGTTCAATTGAACTCGATGACTTCACGGTAAATGTACTGGAGGTTTCAAAGATCTTCAGTGAAAGCCAATTAGCTTCACAGTTCAAGGGAGGTGTTGAGGAAGATAATAAGTTCCTTCCAGACAGTAAACGCTTGTTCATTGATGTTGAGAACAGCGGGGTCTCTTCTTATGAAGAAAACAGGTATACAGATAGGCCAAATGTGAAATTGGAGAAGCATGATGAAAATGAAAATTCATATGAAGGGTTGCGTGGAAGAAAGCACCCACATCAAGAAGATTTAGAATTACAAGAGGGAAGAAGCATCAAGCAGTCTGCTGTTTATAATGAAAGTGTTGAAGAGACGGAAATATTTGATGAGGTCCTGCTATGTAAGAATGGCGTATCTGGGCATGCTTCTTCGACTATCGAAGAATGGCGTAAGCAAATATCACTACCAGAAGGAGGGACAAAGGGTATTAAGAACAGGCAATCTAAAGGATCAAGTGGCTCAAAAGGTCGTGCTAAGAAACAAGGTAAAAGTGAAGTTGTGGATTTGAGAACTCTTCTGGTAACATGTGCACAGTATGTGGCAACAAATGATCATAGAAGTGCAGGTGAGTTACTGAAGCAGATCAGGCAGCATTCTTCTCCCCTTGGAGATGGCACGGAGAGGCTGGCTCACTATTTTGCGGATGCTCTGGAAGCTAGGTTAGCTGGTACAGGTAGCCAAATTTATGCCGCCCTTGCTATGAAGAGATCAGCTGCAGATCTTTTGAAAGCTTACCACCTTTATATTTCTTTCTGTCCATTCAAGAAGATTTCAGATTTTTTTGCAAATCAGACTATCATCAATGCTGTTGAAGGTAAATCTAGGCTTCACATTATAGACATTGGCATTTTTTATGGCTTTCAGTGGCCATGCTTATTGAACAGGCTGTCCTGCAGACCAGGGGGGCCTCCCAAGCTCCGGATCACAGGAATTGATCCCCCACAACCTGGATTTCGGCCTCTGGATCGACTAAAAGATACTGGTAGGCGCTTGGCAGACTATGCTAACAGGTTTGGTATTCCATTTGAGTATCATCCTATTGCCTGCAAATGGGAAAACATACAGCTCAAAGATATCAAGTTTGAGGAGGATGAAGTGTTAGTTGTCAATTGTCTATATCGACTCAAGTATCTTCTTGATGAGACAGTGGTGGTGGATAGCCCTAGAAATATTTTTTTGAGCACCGTCAGAAAGATGAATCCCAACGTCTTCATCCATGGCATTGTTAATGGTGCTTACAATGCCCCATTTTTTGCCACACGATTCCGGGAAGCTCTCTTCCATTACTCTGCTCTATTTGACATGATTGAAACGAAGGTACCTCGTGAACATTCGGAGAGAATTCTATTTGAAAGAGAGATATTTGGGCGGGAATCCTTAAATGTCATTGCTTGTGAAGGCGTAGAGAGGGTTGAGAGGCCTGAGACATATAAACAGTGGCAGATCAGAAATATGAGAGCAGGTTTTGAGCAAATGCCACTAGATCCTGATATCATGCAAAAAGCTAAGGATAAAGTCAAGACAAGTTATCACAAGGATTATGTAATTGATGAGGATAGTCAATGGATGCTGCAAGGATGGAAAGGTCGGATTATTTATGCACTCTCAACATGGAGGCCTTACTAGCATCCCTAAATTTACACAATCATATATTTTTCATTTTAGGGTATCTCTTCATGATGATGATGTTGTATTAACGATCCACTAGCTAGGTAGCACTTACTCATGACTTTTTTTTTCTTCTATTTTTAAGCTGCCTATCAGTTCTACATCTGATTTTCACTCTAACTGCAGGTTTAATTTGGTGTTATCTACGACGGGGGGGGGGGGGGGGGGGGGG
>JAVDBV010001753.1:0-17943 GCA_032619315.1 Piper longum
TTAATGATATGTAGCCCATTGTCACACTCGGAATACTAAAGAAATCTCGGAATATTAACAGAGGTGGCTGTTAGTTATTCTATGGAGGATGAAGGGTCTCAAAGCTTCTCTATAAATTGAGCTTCATTTGCCTCATTCCAAAGACAAGACAAGCAGGAAAAATACAAGCAAAAGAAAGATAGAGAGTGTGATATAAAGATAAAAGAAGAGGGAAATAATTCACAAGTTTAATCTTATACGGAGTGTTGAGAGAGAGTAAAATCTTGTAATCTCAATAGTATAGGGTGTGTGAATTATCTTCTTGTACATCTTTATATGTTTGATGACTGTAATCTTTGGTTGAAGTAGTGAATTGTTCGTTGTTGCCCCGTGGTTTTTGACTCTCGATTGAATGAGGGTTTTCCACGTTAAATCTCTGCTCTTTTGTGGTTTTGTTCTATTTTATTTTTCAGGCATATTTTTCTCATATCTTGTGTTCGCTATTGTTGAACTCTAATTTTGAGGGATTTTTCTCAACATGACTGATCTAGCTTCAAGATACTTCACAAGCTCCGTACGAGAAGACAAGAGAAGCCTAGAGGATTTGACTTTCATCCTGTTAGAACTTTCTATGCTATCACTTAATCGGCGAGGTATAACTTTCTTTTGATGCTACAAGCGGAAACAGATTCAGATGCCTTAAGTTTTGTGTAGCAAGAATCACACACACAATGAGGTTTTCCTGGGGTTGGAGCCAATGCTGCTTTCATAGCCTTCTTGGAGCTACAAGAATGACAATGGACAAGTCCACAATTGTAACAGTTGCGCCTTTTCCTAGTGAACCCAAACGCTTGACGACATCCTGAGCACACAGATTGATCTGTTCCAGAAACCCATTTATGTATACAGATGCTGGTTGTGAAGTTTGAGCCACATGCAACACTTTTAACATGCCGATCCTTCAAGGCTTCAACAAGAGTAGGCGTTCTCCGATCCTCTGTGTCACCATGACCTAATCTTCCGTTTGCACCATGCCCCAGGTGTACACTTCAGTTCTTGATGTCAAAACGGCTACATGGAAAGCTCCACAAGATATTTCTTCAAGTAACTCAGCAACCACCTTATCCTGCACTAAGCAAGGATGTTTTCCATCAGACTGTGGATTTCCTAACTGACCATGGATGGTGCTGCCCATGGTGAAAACATGACCCGAGGTGGTGAGAGCAACAGTCATAGTATGCCCACAGGCAATCTGGTGAAAGTTGTAATCAATAAGTGCAGGAACACAAGTAGGTAAGAGGCGTGGATCTTTATCTCCATGCCCCAATCGATACTCGGCGCCATCACCCCATGTGAACAATTTTCTTGAGATGACATTTACACCTAACTGCCCGGTGACTTCTACTATAGCTGCTGTATGATACATGCCGCATGCAACCTTGAATGTCATGAGTTTATTCAGAGACTTAACCTCTCTTGGGTAAAATACACTTTCGTGATCACCATGCCCCAAGGCACCGAATGTTCCATCCCCAAAAGTAAACAATTTTCCATTAGAAGTGACTAAAGCCGAGTGCCAACTCCCACAAGCAACAAACAGAACCTGAAGCCCTTCCAAAATTCCAGATATTTGCTTAGGTATCCAGTGGCTGATTCCAGTTCCATGCCCAAGGAGTCCAGCATTGATGCTTCCATCCCCCCATGTAAAGAGATCGCCAGACATGGACATGGCACTCGTATGGAACTCTCCACAAGCAATTAAGCCCATATTATGGACAGCCAGAGATTCTACAAGCAGAGGCCGACTAGTATCCCTTTCATTTCCATGGCCAAGCCTCCCACCAGCTCCCTCGCCCCACGTGAAAACTTCACCTTGCCTTGTTACGAGAGCAGCATGCCTAGCACCGCAAGCTATCTGGTGTACACCCAGGACCACACTCGAGTCCAAAGGCTTGGGAAGAAGCACATCTGTCTTCAAGCTGGAGGGGGAACTAGATCCATTAGCTGAAGCAGCATCATACCACACCTCCCCCCACACATAAACATCACCCAAGGATTCATAATCATCATGCCCAGAACAATGACTAGAACTGAGAGCACTCGAAACACTGAGGCGGGCACTATCCCCACTACTTTGTCTAAGCTGCATATTTCCTCTATCATACCCCACATCAGACCTCATTTACAAAAAATCAGGGAAGCTGGCCTTTAAATAGAAAGAAAAAAAAAATGTTTCTAATGCTAGAGATAGCTGGCCACTAATGATCGATCAAAAAAAAAAAAAAAAATCACTTGCGCGCACACATTGTCACAATTACATCCTGCGAAAATGAAAATAAGCGTAACGGAATGAATGCCAGTACGAAGGACAAAAGAAATAGCTGATGCAGCACATCAACTGAATCGATTGATGAAAAGTAAACCGTTTTTCATAATGAAACGGATGATACCGAATGAGTAGAATCAATAGAATGGAACATGCCACAGCAATATATGAAAAAAAAAAAGCCATGCATTGGCTATACAAAAGGTCGAATCCTTCACATGCCCAACTGATGAGTTCTACCACCATAGAATCAAAAAGAATGGTTGGCATCAAATGGTAGATACAAAAGAAACGGCAACCAATTGGAGGATAAGAACTCACGTCAGATAATATCTCGATCGATCGATCGGAAAGAGTGGTGGATGGGGATGGGGATGGCCGGCGAACTGATGACCGCCGGCGAAGGGCAGGTGAAGGGGAGTGTCATCGGGTATTCGGGTCTTCTGTGGTCCGAACTCCGATCCGATAAAATTACTTCCATTTACACAAAATATCAATAATGCATTAAATCAAAATTAAGAGTCAATTTGTTTTTCTTTAAGTCAGCTGATGTTGTCGGTTACAAATGCTTTGACCCACTTTTATTTTCATTTTTTATTTTTTTTATTTTAACTAATGATTCATTCATAAAATCAAATGGACATGAAAAACCCACAAATTTTATCCACAACAAGTTGGAAATGATACTATTTTTTTAATATATTTAATTAAAAGTTCTTTATGGTTGTTAGCGTGAAACATGAAAATGAAACAAAAACAAACACACACAGCACACAATGTAGTAAATAAAACACATGAATCACACTCTCATATATGTGACATCAGATTGATTATCACACTTAAAAAAAAAAAAAAAAAAACCTCGAGCAACTGGATCATGAAAAAGTTGAAAATGAAAAGGCAAAAAACTGGCTTGATCACATAAACTCATCATAGAGTCAAGCCTGGTAGTTTACATGAATATTAAAAACCGCATCCCCATTCATCATAAAACCCCATTTGGGATCAAACCCAGAAAAGGGAAAAGAAATGGAAGACATTATATATCTCCTCTATGAAGAAGAACAAACAGATAAAAATTTCCCAAGGTTGGTCTCTCACGATAATCAATTAGCATGTATCAGATGACTTATGGGGAGTACTATTGTAATAAGTGATCAGTTAGCTAGAAGTGGATGAAGAGACTTATGCCCCATCAATGTTCATCATCCCTGGCCATGCTCCAATTCCATTCATTGAATTAAACCTCATTGGGTCCTTCCCAAAAGCAGCATAACTATTGGCTTGGTGATCATGCCCATGCCACTCCAATGCAAGAAGACTGCCGCTTGGCTTGGTCTCAACTGTACTGTTAGCATGATGATCATGAGTTCCTCCGAAGGATTGGAGCTGCATTAGTCTCTGTTCCAATCCATTGTGTACACTAGGGAAGCTTTCATGATGGTATACCTCCGACCCAACAGGCCCCATCGTAAACCCAAATGGAATATTGCATGAACCTCCATGGATGCCGCCGAAGCTCTCGTCCGCATTAATCCGATTGGAGTAGTAGTAGCCAGTAGGTGATGATGATACAGAGCTGCCCATCATCAAATCAAGCTTGGAATCGTTCAAAGAAGTGATCATATGATCTCCAAGCATGGACATGGAGTCGCCGGCGGCGACCTTGCACTCCATGACGTCGGAGTTGTCGAGAAAAGCGTTGAAACTCGTAAAGCTTGGCATCCCATGAGAGAAGGTAGAAAGGTGGAGATCGGTGGAGGTGATAGGGGAGATAAAGGAAGAGGGGGATAATGAATGTGGTGGCTGGTCCGGGGGAGTGATGACAGCCCCCTTCTTGGAAGAGGAGGTGACCTTCTTGTTTTTCCGGCAGCCGCCGCCGACGGGGACGTTGCGAAGGGTGCCGCCTTTGGTCCAGTACCGACGGCAGGTCTTGCAGAAGTAGCGGGGCTGGGAGAGGCTGTAGTTGTTGTAGTAGCAAAACTTGGTGTGGGTGGAGTCGCACCTCGGACACTTGAGAGCTTGCTCATGGGGCGGCCTCATCCTTCTCTCCGTCGCCATTCCCGGCCTTGAGCTGCATGGTATCATCTCTCCCGATGGCGGCGAGCTCGACCCAGATGCCCCTTCGTGAACTCCATTCTGATATACATATATATTGAACCATGCCAATTTTTGTAAGAGTCGATATATAGACCACACATGGATTTGTGTCATTGATGGTGAAAAGTTCTTACACAGAACGTTAAAACATAATGATGCGTGTAGATATAATGTTGATAGTTCATGAATCATATCTACAGGTTGCCATTCAAATTATCATGTAGTGAGTGTACTCGATCACTCTTCTTTCATCAAGATAGCGCTCAAATCCTCCCTCTTACTATCATTTATGGAAGCAGCAGGTAAAAAAAAACTGGATTTGATGTATGGAAAGATGATACATATAATGAATATATAGACGATACATATATCAGATTATGATCAATGCATGATTGCGTTGTTAACAAAGAAAACATTGAGGATTCTCACCTGCTGGAACCAGTCGGAGGTATCCATGCAAACTTGGAGAGAGGTCGGGCCCATGCAACAATACTTTCAAATGTGTGAAACCAGTCCAGTTATGACAAGCTCGAGGATCCGGCAAGTTCGCTTGTGGGTAGTTGGAAAGTATAATATAAACCCAAGAGATGGAAAATGTGGAAGTAGTGAGCAAGCCAAGCTAACACAAGAAGCAGCGAAACAACTCAGAAAATGAGAAGTGGACGGGTATGGATGGAAGGATGGAGGCGAGAATAAGAAGCCCAAAAAAGCAGCAGCAATATCGCAGTCTTCGTCAGTAGATTGTTCTTCCTGACATCGAGGACCCACCCTGCTTGGATTCCAAGTACAAACAAGCTCATCTCACTTTCCACACTATTCATAAAACTACCAGCAAAACAATACAACAAAAAAACCCATTTGGCAGTTTTGATTTTTGGACTCCAAAATTGAAATGGTAGGCGACCCAGCTGGCGTTGATTCGGCTATGATTTGGACTGCTCGTACGAAGAACTTTTGTTACTTACATCACAAGGAAAATCGGTGGGGCCTTTCATCTTTGAATGACAGAGTTCATAACCAGAGAATTGTAGCTTGGGATTTGTGAGGCCGTATTAGGTTTGGAGCCAGCGAACTATAATGTGAGGTGAGAGCAGCAGGAATATTTTGGACCTCGTAAAAGAGCAACCGAAAGAAGCACCTCCCCTTGTTGGATGGTCCACAAACCATTGTGGGGACATTTGGCTCCAATGCACTCCTTGGGCAAGCAAAGGATCGATTCCTTTCCCTCTTTTTCTCCCTCAAATCTTGTACCAGTTCTGAGAACTAGTAGAGTAGAGATCAGCTTCATTTTTGTAATGAGACAAATGCGGCCACGTACGAAGAAATTTGGCTTGCATTGGGAGGTACAGAATCTAACAAATCTCAAACATTTGAGTTTTGAAATAGAAGAAAAGATAGTCAAAAAGGAAAACTATCACATGCTGTAACACTTTGGTTGATTACCAAATTAGTTTTGAGCAGGTCCAGAGACCTGGGCACTAGTCAAATACAGTCAAGGACAAACTAGTCTTGCCAGTAGCATTGCCCAGATGCTAGCTTCAAAGTAAAGTGGGATTGGCGTGCTTGCTGGTCTTTGGCCACAGGTGACACTCTATTCTATCCTGAAAACAAATGAAGCAAACTACACCACTAAACTTTGAAGAATAAATTGTATCAGAGAGACAAAAGGCCGAGCAAAGTTGTGCTGTCAATGATGAAGCTAACATTTTGGAGTTACTTGCTGTTTACTTGCTGTCAATGATCAAAGGTTTGGATTTACTTGTGCATACTATAGAAGTTTATCCAAAAAAACAAAGATAGAACAAAGTTTAAAGTTATATGATGTTCAGATCAGCTGCCAAAACAATACATAGAATAACATTGTTAAGGTAGTGTCCTAAAATATATCACAAGCAAACAATATTTTTGCAGGTGTTGTCGGCTCCCGAGGAAGCTATTATCTGGCTATGGTCGAGGAAGATCTTACAGTTTTGACAATGAGTACCTTCGTTTGATTATCTGCAAAGGTCATTTGATATATACCAAATCCATTTTATATTTGCAGTGCACTCCCTCGTTTAGCAGAACAATAACCACATATAAAAAACTATTTGGTACCAGGAAATATACATATCTAAGGAAGCTTTACTTGATTCATTTTGCTATTGAGGCTGACCCATGTAAGATTGTATCACCAGCAGAGGAGAATGAAAGGTCAAAATTCTGAATTTGGGATAGCATGCCCAAGCAGCAAGACTCAGAGAGTTGTAGATTTTGATGCTTAACATTCACAAACCATCGTATGCATTTAGCTCACAAGCTTACAATTTTCAATGAAATAGATCCCTTCGGCTTTAACAGAGGTGCCCATCAGGAAATTCGATATAAGCATACCAAAATGTTAGAAACAAAAATGTCTAACGAATCAGTTTCTAAACACGACAGTTGCTAGGCATCTCATGGCATTTCGGGTGACTACACGCCGGTAAAAAATCAGTTCACTGAACGATGTCAGCTTTCCATATAGATCGTCTTTTTTTGAATCTCTACTGTTTTTATATTACACCGCCCAATCTGATTGGTTTCATTCATACATCATATGAAACCTTCATCACTAAAATATACAGTCCAAACAGTAGCTGCAAACTCAATCATCCGCTGGGTCCTGTGGGGCTTCATCTGGCTTGCGTTTGATGGTAACGACAGGACATTCTGCATGCTTCACACAAAACTCACTGACTGTTCCCACAAACACCCTGATAAAAAACATATTTACATTATTTCTGTAAATGCAGTTTTCAGGAGGGTAAAAAATTGCATGTCATAAAAGAAACTAATGGATTCAAAAAGGTCAGGTGTTAGAGAACCCTCTAGCTGGAACGAATATCTGCTTGTCAAAAGCAGCAAGAAGTCTAAATGTCCAATCCACATAAAGGAATATAGAAGGTAATTGAAGTCAGGTCATGCATGTTTACAGTATATTTACTGCACCTTTCATGTTGTACTCCTTTAAATTATACATCTATATTGATTTAAGCATTCTTATAGATAAATGACATGCTTGCCAACATACAAACCCAAATGATAGCTGCAGACATCAGGAGCACAAAATAACTTTCGCTTAAGTACTAGAGTGCATAGCAGGAGGGCAGGAGCCGAAACAAGAATTTGGAGGCCAAAGTCCATTTTACTAGTTAACAGGCATAAAAGCTAACATTTCTATAACTTATAAGCCTCTCATGGAACAAATTATTTGTAATTGGAAGGTCCAAAGGAGAGATATCAATCAACTTTTATAATGTGACACTAAAATCAATCCATTAGAAATAACCAAGTTCAATTCTAGCTATCAATTGATAGAAAACTAAGTCTACATACTTCTGAAAAGGGCCAAGTCCACGACTACCAACAACAAGGAGGTCAGGAGAAACCCTCTTCGCTTCGGTTAGAATCAGCTCCTTTGGATCACCTTTCTTAATCCATGCCTCACATGGTACCTGAAAACATACACATCATTTTCAATTTCAAAAACCATTAAATGTCAAAAACAAGAAAATGAAGTATGTACCCCAATTTGGTGGCAATGCTCAACAAAGTATTCCAGCAAGTGAAGTCCCCTTATCTTGTCCCTCCCCTGAATGTTTTTGAAATCATTAGGCGATGCAAAAATGCTATCCACGTCATCAAATCCTACAGAAGAAAAGCATCAATTATGTCACACACAGTAAACTCAAGACATGCATGCTGTTAATTCAGTGGAATAGAATGAAATAAAAGTAACACGAGTCACTTGTTCACTAGAAAGAATACTTTCCATCCACCCATATAGCATTATCTCATTCTCCCATGAAAATTGATCAAGCATGTTCAGAGCTAACACAAATTTTCTGATCAAAGAAAACCTCAGCACACCAAAGCAAAACAATTTCATAATGGAAAGCACAGAGCCCTTTTCCAAAATCGAATTACTACACATATTACAGAACAAATACAAAAAATCATCATGTTGCAGCATATCTCCAAGTCAGTGAAACATCAAATACAAAAAAGTTCATGCCAGAACAATTTCAGAAGTAATACAAACAAAAATTGAGTCACCTAAATGGGAAACTGATGACATCAGCCTAGGCCTACTCCTTCTCATGTCCAGATCAATGTAGAAGAGTTAGAAGAAGACTTCCTCAGCAAGATAGAACACCCAAAGACATCCAGGATGCTATTCTACATACATAGAACGATTGTCCACTCGTCAAGTTACAACCAACAAGAGATTTTATGAAACTACGGATCGTTTGGATAGACTTTCTAATTTGGTCCTCACAGCCCATGCCTCTCAGCAGTCTGCTCATAGTTCTTTGTCTAATCCTATGTCCTCCGCTATTTCTTCTCAAACTTTGCCAATGCTTGCACATTCAACGAACCCTATTTCTGATTTCCAGGTGTCAAATACTTCATTTGCACCAATATCTACAAGGAGTTCTATGCAGCCAGAAGAAATTGCATCTCATGTTTTTGACAATCCTTTATACTCTCCTCAAGAACAGATGATGAATCAGCCAATGCAACTTCCTGCCTATGAAAGGGTCTCAATTCACAAGTTAATGATGCAGCAAACAAGCAATGGCAAAGTCGATTAAAGTTTGATCTACCAGACTTTCATGGGACATATGGTACAGATGAAGTTTTTGATTGGTTACAAGTTGTTGAGCATGTTCTCCAAAGTTGTGGCGTGGCTCCTCATGCTCGAGTTATGTGAGAGTTTCTCAACTTCGAGATTCGGTCAATGCTTGGTGGAGATCTTTGTGCACTCAACGGGATCAACTTGGTGAACCTCAGATAACTGCTTGGAATGAATTTAGACTTGAGTTGAAGCAGTTCTTACCCTACAAGTATAAGTAGCAATTGTTTGGTCGCCTATGTGCTATTCGCAAAGGAAAAAAATCTGTCCAGGAGTATACGAGGGAGTTTCACAACTTGATTTCCAAGAATGCGATTGGTGAAGATGATGACAAGTTGGTATTTCGATATATGTTAGGACTACGAACTGAGTTGAAGGATAAACTCTATGCATTTTACTTCAATAATGTCACTGAAATAGTTCCTAAAGCGGAGTATTTTGAGAACCAGTTGAATAGCGGTACACGATGACCACTACCTGCTCCAAATCCTTCTCGGCCTCAACCAACTTTGGGAGCTCCAGCATCAGTGTATAGCAAGCCCTTCTGTCTTCTACTTCGTCTCGGCCAGGTCCTTCACAAGCTTCCCGATTGCCAAACCAAGGACCACCTGCAGCTCCTACCGTCTCTAGGAATTCTACAATTTGTTACAATTGCCAAAAGCCGGAGCATGTTTCAGTAAATAGACCTGTTAAACCTCAATTGCTTACCAACGGTGATGAAGATTTTTTGAGGATGATGTTGAGGACACTACTGTTCAAACTGATAAGCCATATGAGGATGATGATACTGAAGAAAATTTTGGTGGTTATGAACCAAACTACTGTCTTCTTTCCCAGCCTCTTTTCCTTGCTCCCAAACAACCATCTATAAAAGATTGGAGGCGTAAAAGTATGTTCAGCACTACGTGTTGTATTTTATGATTATGTTGCCAAGCTTATTATTGATCCTGTTGCAAGTGAAAATATTACTGCTGAAAAAGTTATCAACAAGCTGAAATTATAGACTAATGAGTATCTACAATCGTAGAAATTGGCTTGGCTTGACAATCATCATATGGTTAAGGTGATGGGAAGTTTCAAAGATAATGTCCTATGTGATGTTGTTGTCATAGATACTTGTCATCTTTTGCTTGGCAGGCAGTGGCAGTTTGATCGACGTGTGAAATGGGACGGATATACAAATGTCTACTCCTTGGTCTATAACAATAAAACGATAAACTTCTTGTCACAACATTCAGTGAATTCTAAGAGTACTGCATTTGTTTGCTTGCCATTGACGGATTTTCAGGCTGAGGTCGACGAAGAAGGTGTTTGCTTAGCCCTAGTAGCCTACGGCCATGTTGAAACTCGTACATCTTCTCTTTTGTCGCTTCATTGTAGCCAACTTTTAGAGGAATTTGAAGATGCATTAGCAGATGATTTACCTCCACAACTACCTCCTATGCAAAGTATCCAACATCAGATTGATTTGTTCCCTGATGCTGTGATCCCAAATAAGCCACACTACTGGATGACTCCTGATCAACATAAAGAGCTTACAATACAAGTTGAAGAGCTCTTAGACTCTGGCTAAGTTCAAGAAAGTACAAATCCCTATGCTATACCGATGTTACTTGTGCCAAAGAAGAATGGTTCATGGCCTATGTGTGTGGATAGTTGAGTAGTCAATAAAATCACAGTTCGCTATAGTTTTCCTATGCCTCAATTGAACGATATGCTAGACAACTTGAGTGGTTTTAATATTTTTTCCAAGATAGATTTGAAGAGTGGGTAACACCAAATTTGCATTAAGCCGAGTGATGAATGGAAAACTGCTTTCAAGACTAGAGAAGGGCTATACGAATGATTGGTTATGCCATTTGGATTGGCTAATGCTGTTAGTACATTCATGAGAGTGATGAATGAAACATTACGGTCTTTATTTGGCAAGTTTGTTGCAGCCTATTTTGATGACATCCTTGTTTATAGTCGTGATGAGGTATCTTGTTTAGAACGCTTAAGGGAAGTACTTTCCATACTTCGGTTGGCAAGTGCTTCTTCTATGTTCCTAAGGTGATCTTCCTACGATATGATATCTCTGCTAATGGACTTAAGACAGATGAGAATAAATTTAAGGCTATCTAAGAACGGAAGACTCCTACCTCAATTTCTAAAGTTTACTCCTTTCATGGTTTAGCTAGTTTCTACCGGCGTTTTATTAGAAAATTTAGCTCAATCAAGGCCCCTATCACTGATTTGATGAAGAATAAGGAGTATTCTTGGACTATTGATGCGGAGAATGCTTTTGTGATAATTAAACAGTATCTAACTGAGCCTCCTTGCCTTGCCTTACCTGACTTTGACAAACTATTTGAAGTTGAGTGTGATGCATCAAAGTTCGGTATTGGAGTTGTGTTGAGCCTATCAAGGCATCCAATAGCTTTCTTCAGTGAAAAGCTTACGGGTCCTCACCTTAATTACGGTACTTATGATGTGGAGTTGATGGTTGTTGTCAAGTCTCTTCAATATAGGCGTCACTGTCTGATTTCAAAAGAATTTGTGCTATATTCAGATAACGAAGCATTAAAGTACATACATGGTCAACAAAAGCTAAGTGCTCTGCACGCTAAGTGGGTTAATCAGTTAAAAGAGTTTCATTTCACTCCAAAACACAAGTCTGGCAAATATAATAGAGTTGCTGAAGCAACAAATAGGAAACATGCATTAGTAACTTCCCTGCAAATTACTGTGCTGGGTTTCAACCTGATCTGAGAACTTTTGCAAGTTGATTCGCACTTTGGACCACTTTTGGAGTCTCTTGCTCATGGTGAACCATCTTCATATTCTCTTTTTGATGGTTACCTATTTTTGGGACATCGTTTGTGTATTCCAGAAGGATCCATGCACCACTTGCTTGTGACAGAAGCTCACAACTTTTGGTCATTTTGGTCAAGACAAGACAATTGGTCTCCTACAAGATAGGTTTTTTTGGCCTTCACTTAACCGTGATCTCTCACTCTTTGTTAAGAAAAGTCATGTGTGCCAAACAAGTAAAGGCATGTCTAAAATGTGGGCAAATATACTCCTTTACCTATTTCAAATGGACCTTGGATAGATATTTCTATAGATCTTATTGTAGGATTACCTCATACTACAAGAGGGTAGGATGTCATTTTTGTGATTGTTGATCGCTTCTCCAAGATGACACATTTCATTGCTTGTCACATGTCTTATGATGTTGCCAAAGTAGCTGACCTATTTTATAAGAATGTGGTTCGTTATCATGGCCATGACAATCACTTCAGATAGGGATATTCGATTCATGAGTTCTTTTTGGAAGAATTTGTGGAAGATGATGGGTACTTTTTGCAAATTTAATAGCTCATATCATCCTGAAATAGATGGTCAAACCCAAGTACTTAATAGGACATTGGAAAATATGTTGAGGACTCAAGTTCAATCTTTTGGAAAATGGGATGTTGTACTTCCAAAGATAGAGTTCGAATTTAATTGCTCAAAAAATCGGGGTACCGGATTTTCTCCATTTGAGATACTAATGGGTAAGAATCCACAAGGTCCCCTTGACCTCATTCCTCTTCCAGATATTGGTAAACATCTTAAGAAAGCTGAAGATTGGATTGACAATATCAAGTTCATACATGTCAAAGTAAGGGCAAATATGCAAGTATTTTATGATAAACACAAGGCGTATGCAGATCAGCATCATCGAGAAGTTCATTTCTAAGTGGGTGATCTTGTATGGGTCTATTTGTCTAAAGAGAAATGTCCCCAAGGAACTTATCATAAGTTCATGCCTAAGAAAATTAGTCCCAATGCAATACTTGAAATCTAGGGTGATAATGCACATCGTGTTCAATTTCCGGATGGATGGAACATACATGACACCTTCATTTTTGCACATCTACAGCCTTTATTATGATGAATACGAAGGCGAGAACTCGAGGGCGAGTTCTTTTTCAAAAGAGAGGGTTGATGACATCAGCCCTAAGCCTACTCCTTCTCATGTCCAGATCAATGTCAAAGAGTTAGAAGAAGACTTCCTCAACAAGATAGAACACCCAAAGACATTCAAGTTCTATGAGACAAGGAGAAAGAAGAATGTTCAATCACTTTCCTAATTTAGCCCTTTCTTATTTTGAACATTAGTAGTTGGAGTCTTATTAAATATTTCCTTATTAGTCCTTTCTTATTTTTGGTAGAAGTTATGAATTAGGCATAAGTCTTAAAGTACTTGTTAGGTTATTTGTTTTTTTAGTAGTAGTAAGAAGTTTTATTATAATATGTAGCATTATAGAAAGTATTAGACAGATTGAATTTTCAGTAAATAACGTTCCTGTTTTTTAGCTTTAACTTACAGTTTCTATTCTTCTCTATTACTTCGTCGTTGAAGTTAAGAGAACACCTAATGAAAGTATAATCTTTGTTGTGGAAGTTCAGATCCAGACTCCTAAACAGATCGCAGACCAGCTGATACTCAGAAGAAATGACAAATCAAACTGTCCTAAAAATCAAAAAACACAATGATGCGATATACATATTCAATTATCCACCGCAAGAAACCATTCAAAGATGCAGAGAGCCAACAAAAAAAAATTTCTTACAAAACCGAATTACTGCACAAGTTACAGCACAAAATGCAAGCAATCATCACATCGCACTATTTTTCTGTGTGAGTCTCAGACCTCAAATAACTATGCCAATGCTTCTGCATTGCAGGTCCTAAGCCTATATAAAGGAGGAGGATTGGCATTTGGAACATCGTCAGGCCATAAAAAATTTTGTCATTTGTAATTACATGTATTCCAAGTTTAGGGTCCATGCCCTCGACACCTTTGGGTACCAGGTGGAAGAAAACGACGAGGATGACAACTGAGTCTCAGACCTCATCTAAAATGCACATCCCACATTAATTTCAGAAACATTACAAAAACAAAACAAAACAGAATCCAGCCCCTCAAACTTGAGACAGAAGCCTAGATGGAAGTTGGAATCACAAGAAATGGTAGAGCAACTTGACAATAAACCATAACACATCCAAAACAACAACTATACAACACAACATGATTAAAATCATAAACCCTCAAAAATCATTCAAACATGGCTCACAGAGTTGGAGACAGCAAATAATATTCTCCTCCAAACCCCAGTCACCCTGCATGTGAAAGCACAAAATACAAACAATCAACCCATCGCATTACCCCTTCATCTCAACCAAGCCTCAAACCTTATAATGTTTTCCCCCTAAATTGGTTTCACCGACATTATAAACGCAAAAAAACTACCTACAACAACGATCCAACAATCGAATCAGTGGCATTTCCATTTCATCAAGAAAAGGAAAACCAGACATTCAAACAACAAACAAAAAAAACCTAGCCTAGCTGCAATTGCCAAATTGACTACCACATAACCTTAAAACATCAAAACAACACCAATCCAACAGACATTCCTATTCCATCAACAAAAGAAAAGCCGGAAACACAAACAACAAACGGGGGAAAAAAAAAAACAGAAGCTGCAATCGCCAGAAAGCAGAACAACAAAATGGCCACCAAACAACTCCCCAAAAACATCAAAACAACACCAACCCAACAATCGAATCGGTGGCATTCCCATTCCATCGACGAAAAAAAACAGATACTCGACACAACAAACAAAAACCTAGCTCCAATCAAATAGCTACCAAATAACCCCAACACGCCAAAACAACGCCAATCCAACAGCAACAGTAGTCGATTGAGTGGTCAACATAAATATCCACACATATACAACAAGCACCAAATGAATAAAAGCAAGCAACAAATACAATAATGAAAGAGGAGTGGGATGATGGAGAGGACCATCTTCGTCGGGGACTTGGACATGGAGGAGGAGGATGCGGAAGGAGGTGGGGTTCTCCCGGACGAGCTTCCGGAGGGTCCAGTCGAAGGCCCCGCGGCTGCTGATCGACGGCGTCGGGTACCCCTTCAGCGACGACTCGTTCACCGCCACCATTATCCTCGTCGCCGTCTCCGCCGCCATATCCGCCGCCGCCGCTCTCTCTCTCTCTCTAAAAATATTTTCGGAGGAGATTTTCGGGTGACATGGATGGCGTCTCGCCGTTTTGGTCGTCACGATGTATGATTGAATTCGGTGGGCACCTCTTCCTCCCATGTTGGGCCCGCTTTGAGCATATAAGCTTCGGTGGCAAAAAAAAAATACTCAAAACTGTAAATTTTTTTTTTTTACTAGATTTGAGTTTAGGGCGTTAAATTTAGGTCAAATTAGAATTAAGTTAGTTTATATTTTTCGTAAATTTTATTTACTATTATTTATTATTCAAAACTTTTTTTTACTATTCTTAATATAAAACATTCTATATTTTTTTGCCAAACTTTTGTTCTTTTTATTATTGTGTCTCTCCTACCTTTTTTTCTTTTTTGTTTAAAAAATTCTTTTTTCTATTTTTTAACCATGTTTTTTTATATGTATAAAAATTTATTTTTCATCGGGGAATTCAAATTAAGTTACTCTATATTTTTCATAATTTTTATTTGTTATTCATAATATAAAATATTTTATACTTTTTGCCAAACTTTCAGTCCTTTTTATTATTGTGTTTCCTATCTTATTTTTCTTGTTTGTTTAAAAAAATATTTTTTTCGGTTTTTTAGGCATATTTTTTATATGTTTACAATTTTATTTTTCATCGGGGATACATTCTGAGAAAAATATTTATTTATGTTAAAGATTATTTTTTAAAGTTAATAATTATTTTTTTGTAGTTAATAAATGGTGGATAAATATTCTCTAATATTTGTACAAGGTCTTCACATTCATAATTATTTTTATTTTTGAGAAAATTCTTATAAGAGCATTTTCAATAAACTCTTATGACTTCAATTCCACCATGACTATTAGACACGTGGGTTCTTCCTCAAACCTCTAAATTAGATTAAATACATGCTTTGAAAAAAATTAGATTAAATATATGCTTTGAAAAAAATTACAATAAACATATAATTCAGTGTTTATGATCCCTCATTCGGACTCTAATTAAAGATAATTTACTTATATAGATACTGCTTTTATCTCAAAGTACTTTAAAAAAATTAATTAAACAGTTGCTATTATTTGATAATAGTTTGTGACGATTTAAAAAATGCCCGTATCACTTTATATTTTGACAATAATTTATCAAAACATGTTTTTTTTAGTAATCATATCATTATAATTTTATATTTTTTTTGACAACCAAAATAAGCTCAAAATAGCAACCTAACGTCCTGTTTATATTTAGTTCATAAAAAAGAGAGGCTAAATATGCTTTATGAAACTGAAATTAATAATTCTAATGATTTTATAATAGTTAAAAAAATGAGAGTTAGATTACGTTTACATGTAAAAGAAACAAGCAAATTAAATCATTGAGATTATTTATAAACTTTTTAAAAATATCATTAGTTTAAAAAAAAGTTCAAATACTATAAATATAAATTATTATCTGCAAGTGAGACTGCCATCGAAAATAAATCAATATAAACCATAGCAGAGAATCAATACAACAATGTATCTAAAACATTTGGATCTGGCATCAAACTTCCATTTCCTGCTATGATCATTGCAATTCTTAGATATCATCAATGAAATTGCACAACCATTTCAAATTATCTTCTTTTCTCGAGCAGAATCACACCCCAAACACCTTCGACAAAGCTTCATAACAAGATCAAGATGCAAACAAAGAAACCCAGAAGCACAGACCAACCACCTTCTCTTCTATATCACTATAGCAAACACAAAGCTGCACTCATCACCATGAACACTGCTGCTGCACTACAATAGCACTGGTAATACAAATCCAGGCACACATCTTTCTAGCTTTGAATCCCTGTGAAAGAAAGCCTCCCAAAACCCAGATGGCTCACCTCCAACAACTCCGCCA
This sequence comes from Piper longum, assembly GCA_032619315.1. Taxonomy (NCBI): domain Eukaryota; kingdom Viridiplantae; phylum Streptophyta; class Magnoliopsida; order Piperales; family Piperaceae; genus Piper; species Piper longum. The sequence continues at coordinate 16,987 of JAVDBV010001753.1, forward strand.
GCATCTTCTCCGCTTGGCAACAATCAGAGAGACGATTGCCCATTTCTCTCTTGATCTTCTGCACTTGAGCTATAAGCTCCATGGCGTCCCAGCTGCTCTCTGCCTCCCACTCCTCCTTCCCAACACCATTCTTGGCCTCCATTGCTACTTCCACCCTCCCCTTGAGCTTCTTTGCCTTGCCCTTCACCTTCGCCCCCCACCTTGCTCCGATCATCCATGGGACCTTGACGAAGGCTAGCAGCAGCAGGCTGACCACGGCGCAGGGGCAGCAGCAGAGTGCAACGCAGTCGGCCACCAGGCTCCCTGTACACGACTGACACGACTGCCCCGTGCACTCCAACACCTCCCCTCCTTGCTCTTGATCAACTTCGAATCTTGCCCGGCGAACGGCTGTGCTCCTCGTAGCCATTTCTGGGTTTTTGCTCCGTCACCTACCGAATGTCCCTGCAATCTTAATATCAAAACCCGGGCTGTGGCATATGTCCGGTTCATGTTCATATCAGTATTATTTGCCTAACACACATAGAAACAAAAGATACGAATGCACACACATCTTATCATCTTTTGATTGTTACATTAGAATGAGATAAGTAGAAGAGCCAAATTTGTTGATGACGTTGGCAACAGATCAACCTTTTCCCTGGGAGCGAAGATTGCCCCTCCCTGCACAAATTAACTGTACTGGTTTACGATGAGCTCTATGGTCAGAGTGGGTTGAGTAAACTAGTGCTGGGTGAAAGGATTGGAGTTTGGATTTGGAATACATGACACCATGAACGAAAGACTCACAGGTTGAACAATGGCGGCCGGGCGGTGGGCGGGCTGTTGGGTTAATCCCACATCCCATTTGGAGGCAACCGGTGACTTGTATATAGGCTAATGGGAATGACTTAATTCTTAAGCTAGCTTTTGGATTGAGAGAGGCCCATGAACCTGTTGCAAGTCACTTTTGGGGTC
>JAVDBV010001754.1:0-15300 GCA_032619315.1 Piper longum
CCATCAACGCCACCATCACCCTTTCCATCATCGTGGTCATGTTGAGCTCACCTAGCCGCTGGAATTCACTGAAAATTGCCAGATTTTCATCAAATTCATTCAGTTAAACCTAATTGGACTTTGTATGCCATAGGGTGCCGAATTCGAATCCCAAGCTACATGACAAACCCTAATCTTCGCTGATTGTAGACGACGTGAGGTATAATAACTCCAACCTATGTATTTAAAATTTATAATTATTAGCACAACATGGTAGGATTTGATTGATTGACATAGTAAAATGTTTTTATTGTAAAAAAATGAATTTATGTGATTTGAATGATATGAAATAAATGCTAATGAACTGATTAAGTAAATTAAGAGTGAATTGTGAATTAACTATAATGTATATTAGGAAATCATGATGTGAATGGATGTGAATGCTTGATATGAGTGTATTGTTTAGAATATGTGAATGCATCATCCCGGCTCGTAGACATGATCGGAGCTTCTACCAGGTCCGTTTTGGACTCGCTTCTGGTTTGCCCTTCTCACTCTATCATGATTTGATTTAACATGTAAGCAGATGTATCAAGTGGTGGATTTATTGTATCCCACTCCACATGGGTCATTTAGTCGTATAAATATCTGAAATATCCCTCGAGCATGAGATTTGTCAAGTTTGTTTTAGAAAACTCAAATCTATATCAGCATGCCTTCGTATGTATAGCATATATTTCTTGGTTTTCCAGTGAGATGTGAGACATGGAAAAGTTAACTCACGAGGGATCCTGGCAAGTCCACATTTTGAGTTCTTCAAACCTGGAGAAGTGTGGAGGATTACGGGTACTCCAATACAGCGCATGTCTAGACTTGTGGATTCAAAGGGTACTGAAGGTGCCTGGCTGAGAGTACTTGGCCTCTTTGCTCAGGGCCAGGAGTTGTACAGAGGATTTAAGGGGCTTTAGGATAATTAATTTTCTCGAGCATGGTATAGTTTGAAAATGTCAAGACATCTAACAAGTCATAATGGAACACTATCAAGTCGAGATTGGCAGCTCCTGATTAGTGCCCTTATGAGTGTTTCTAATGCAGATGTATAGATGGATGATTTTATTTAACAGAAGAGTCATCTCTACTGTGCAAGTTTGACTATTAGTTGTTTTTTGATCAGTAACACTCGTTACTGACTTTTTCGTATTTTATATATATATATATATGTGTGTGTGTGTGTGTGTGTGTGTGTGTGTGTGTGTGTGTGTGTGTGTGTGTGTGTGTGTGTGTGAGGACCTAAATAAATAAGCACTATCGGAACTACGGGAAGCAGCAAGGCAACTTGCACACATGTACGTACCATGTGGAATGAATGACAATGTGAAGTGATGAACTCTCATGCATTCTTTTATGGATGAATGATATGATGTCTAACTGAAAGAGTTATTTTGTGAAAATCACAATATGATCTGTGAATGTTGATTATTATACATAGAAATGAACATGATGAATTAATGGGGCCAAGACTTGAGTGAGGAAATGAAATTGAGTATAATGTGAATGCTGTGAAAGTACAATGTTTTGGGCATTGTTTTACTTTTTTATCATTAAATATATAATATTTATTTTTAACAGGGTGGTCCCCATTATACTTTTAGGGGAGACTCTGTCTATTTTGGTTTCAAAATCTTAATTTTCAAGCTTTTAATGAGTTTGGGTTGTATTGAATATGGATGACATATCATATCTTGCATATAGAACAATGTTAGAAACTAAACATCTCATTCATGTATTGAATAAATAATAAATAAATAAATAAATAAATAGATACACTTATAATTAATTAGGTAAATAATAAATATATGAACATAAATAATATTCTAATAATAAAATAATAATAATATAATTAAAATGTCTAAATGCACAGCTAAGCACGAGTAAATTTCATATATAGTGTTGTTAGTAAACAAATAAATAATTAAATAAAAAACAAATAATTAATTAAATAAATCAATATAAAAATGTTAATATGAATATTAAATATACGAACATATGACTAAACAAATATAAATAATAACATGAATAAGAAATAATTCATAATCAATCAAATAATTAAATAAAATAAGATAAACATGAACAAATATAATATTTATTTTAAAATACATAATTAATAACAATAATTAATCATATAATCATACATCACAGTTAACAAAAATATAAATAATAATAAATAAATAATCATGAATAAATAAATAAATAAATAAATAAATATTTAATAAATAAGGAAAAATAGTCATAACATCAAAACATGCTAAACAATGTGGAAAATGCATCTCAACTAATGTAAGGATTCTTAAATTACCAAAAATGGTCAAGAAATGGCAAAAAACAGGTTGAAAATGAGCTGAAATGGACCGAACTGAGCTGAACCAACTTGGTATGGGTTAACTGAAAAATAGGTCGGGTTATATGGGTGAACATGATGGACACAAACTTGGGCACGGCCAGGCAGACTCAGGAATGGACAAACACAAACACGGGCAAAAAGGGTCAGACGGGGCACGTGGGTAGTACAAACACAAACACGGACAAAAGAGCCAAACAGGGCCGCTGGTGCCCATTGGAGGAAAATGTCGTTGGCAGCGCAGCTGGGGGGGTTAGTGGCAATTAGCAAGGTCCGGCCCATTAGCTGGCCGAAAAACAACAGGAAAGTGGTGGTATCGCCGACGGGTGTGGCAATGTAAAGACTCGGAAAAAATATATATATTCGACGCGGTAAGATCGGACATTGGAGAATTTTTATTACTATTTATATTTAAATCTCTACCCGGTCAATTATTATTTGCCCGGTTAAGTGAAAGGTATTCTTTACCCAGTTTATTATCATTTAACAGGTTAAGTGAAACGTATCATTTACCCGGTTACCCAGTTAAGTGAAATACGGGAGAATGGTGTTTTTACATACGCTAGCCGTCATTTTATTATATAAGGGGTAAGGGAGGGGAGGGTCATTCTCATTTCTACTTCTGACTGGCGCTGGCTTCCTCCTTACTTGGGTATTTTCTTCTTTGCTTCTTCTTCTTAATTTTCATGCATTCATATGTCGAAATGATAATCATTGAATTAAAATCTCAAATCAACAAGGAAGGTAAGGGAATAAATTGAAAATTGGAAATTTCGTCCATGAATGTAAATTATGGTTGTTGCAGCAAATCATGATGGCTTGCTGTTGAAGTTGCTTCATCAACGTCCCATGATATGTAATTAGTTAAATTAGGATAACTAAGTTGCCGTATCTAGCATGTTAGGAGTGCTAAGCATGAGGGTTGGACGATGGACAACACGGTGGAGTTTCCAGACACATATACCAGTTCGTCGGCCAAAGCTCATGTCGTGCAAGCTCACAACGCTTGGCTGTTACCTTGGGTGGTGCTGGTCGGGGTCGCCATGGATGGTACAAGACAGGGTCGCCAATGGGGAACTGCTAAAAAGTTTGGATTGTGGGCTTCCAATTAGGTTGCAGTGAATGGAGTTGTGGTCTGGTTTTGGGGGTTGAAGGAGGAGAGGTCTGGGCTAGTTTTGGTGCAAAGATGGACCTTGGAGAAGAGAAGGGACGTTGGGGAAGAAGAAGATGGCAGATCTATAATTTATGCTTGGAGGAGAGGTCTGGGTTGGTTTTGGTGCAAAGATGGACCTTGGAGAAGAGAAGGGACGTTGGCGAAGAAGAAGATGACATATCTGTAATTTATGCTTAACTTGATATGGTTCGAGTTAAAAATAATACCAAAATGTAATAAATCTTTAAAAAAAATTATTCTAGTGGGTTATGGGTTAAAGAGGTTAAGCTAATAAATTATTATAGAAAATCCCCATAAATAATAAAGATACGGTCATCATAAACAGTCAAAAATTAATCGGCTTATTACAAGAGATTAAATTAAATCGGATGAACATGAGTGATTAATAAAATAAAGATCTCACCTTTACTATATTAAATTTGATATTGGGTAAATATGACAAGTTAGCAAGGAAGAAAATGGGTTAATAAATTATAACGGTGTAAAGATCACTAAACAGAATAATAAAATAAAGAAAGTTCGAACCATTATTGAATTAAATAATCATTGTAATAGTAATATCCTTAAATTAGGATAATACAAATTAGTTAAATAATATACCAATAATAGTAATTAAATATTTGTTTATAAATTGATAATTATTTTATTAATTGTCAAGTGAGAATTATGATACAGATAATTAATTTAAATGTTAAGTAGAACTTAAATGATTAAGTCACATGAATAATTAATTATCTCACTAGATTTGTTAAATATAGCATGTTTTATATTATTGAAATTTAATCATGATAGATATATTAGTCATGTAGTTGCATGCATTTATACTTGAATAAAATTATACTTAGGTATAATTTTATGTTCTCGTTTAAATTAAGATCTTTGGTCGTAGTTGTAGGTTTATGTACGAGCCAACAAGGTCCGTATAATCATTTAAAATGTTGTATTTTCCCTTGTAGCCAGTCTGGTTGGCCTGAACCCAGATTCAACCACCATGCACCGAGTGCAACCGGGGTCGAGGAATTGACTCAGTTCAACATGAGGCCGCACCCTTCATAATCTCAAAATGAACATGTCAGAATGGACTTGACAGCCCATAATCTCAGAATGGACCATGTCAGAATAGACTTGACAGCCCATAAGCTCTGAATGGACATATCAGAATGCACCTGACAGCCCATAATCACATAATGGACATGTTAGAATGGACCTGACAACCCAATAATGTCAGAATGAACATGACAGCCAGTAACAAACATGTTAAAATGAACCTAACAGCCAATAATGGACATGTCTAAATGGACCAGACAGCCAGTAATGAACACGTCAGAATGAACCTGACAGCCAATAACAGACATGTCCGAATGGACCTGACAACCACAATCTTAGACTGAACTTAAAGATATTGATGGGGTTTTTATGGACTTGTTTTATTTAATTATACGGCTTAGTGTTTTAATCACTAACGTGGAATTGCCTCCGCAGGTTAGCAGTGTTGGACCAAAGAATAAAAGACCACTGGGCGGTTCTTCCAACGACTCAGGTCCGGTGAACGGATAATAAGTGGATTTCCTTTTTTTTTTCTTGTATTATAAATGTGGCTATGGGAAACGGTCCGAGACTGTGGGACAGTTATTTTATATGTTGGTGTATGAAAAATAAGTTATTTTGATAAGTTATAAATTCTAGACTTATTTTTCATGTACCATTTTAAGTAACACCTGGTCCAGTTAGGGCGGGTCGTTACAGGGCTGATTAGTTATATTTTTGAGTAACACCCAAGCCGGTTAGGCCCACGATATTGCATTTTTTGCTGGGTCGTTACAGGAAATGTCATCAGCTGCGATCGCGACTATGGTGATGGTCATGGATGGTCTCAAACGATTGGCCTTCGAGTGAGGAAGCTATCAGGGTTGAAGGTCGGCAAAGTCCAGCCAATGATAACCGGAAAATGGCAGGAAATGATTGAGAATGCTGTCAATGGTGATTGTTGCCATGATGGTGGTCGGTGTCGATGGCGAGGGGAAGCTATCAGGTAGTAAGCTTTGCCATAGGACAGTTGCCAATGGTAACTGCGGCAGTGCCAGCGGCAATCGTGGGTATGGACTGATAGCCGGATGCGAGATGGTCATGGTCGTACTGATCAAGTGGGCAGAAGAGGGCCGAGGTCTTGCCAGCGGCGAGCCAAACTGGCGGTGGCACTAAGGTTGAATAACTCTGAAAATGGGATAAAAATAGCTGGAAATCAATGTGTGGAGCTATAAGGCTAAGTGGACGGTTCAGATCATGCCATATGGCATGATCTGGATGTCCGACAACTTGTCACCTAGTGGGGCCCAACTATGGATATATACATTATACATATGGAAAACTCGGATTGAGACTGTCAAAAGTCAAAATTGACTCTAGTTAAGGGACTATGTAGGTGGGAATTGAGGAAAGAAGGCAAAATGGGCCTCGAACTCTCAACTCCATCGGGCAAAAAAATATGTTATTCCATCAAGCTGGGCCTACAAGGGCACAATCTGGTGATCTAAAGTCTCTATGATGCATGCAAATGAGATACCATGAAATTCCCAAACAAATATTAAATGTTGCAGTAGCATAAAACCCTATCTAACTCATACAAATCATCTGTATGCCTCACATATACACTAATAACTTATGCTCTGATTATCTACATGTCAGGCATACTCAGCCACTATAACATGCTCACACGCCCATCTGGACCCATACTCATGGTTTGAAAATTGGTCTAACTCGAGCTCATTCGAACCAACTTGAAAGAGACCTAAGTAGGAAAAACTACAATCTGGTAAAACCCTAACCCAAAGTACCCAAAGTTGGGGTTTTACACATCCACTCATACACATCCACTCATTGTGCAATAATACTAGGTCTCAGCCTTCTTGCAAGAGGTACAACCCAATCTTAATTTGCCATGTTGTCATTGGTGGGGATGGAGGCAATTGTTGTTGTTGTGGGTCCATGACTTCTTCTATTGCTTCTTATGCTCTCTTCCAGCAACACACAAGCTTCTCAAAGTCCTTACGATCTAAAAAGAAAACAAGGGTGTATAAACAAATAATAACAATAAAAAATAAGACGATCAACTTTTTTTAAAAATATAAAGATCAAACATTCAAATCTAAAAGATAAAAAAAAAGATTTAAAAACTCTAATTGTAAGCAAATTATTTCCCTGACAACGGCGCAAAAAAATTGTTTGATAAATTTGATAACATTCAAGTATATACAGTTAAAGCAAGTAATATAATGATGAATTTTGACTATCGCCTCATAGAGATAAATTTACTTAAGTCAATTATAAAACATAGAACTAAGAGCAAAACAAAAACAAAAAAAGATTTTTAGTCAAAGGTAAAACTTGTTCGAGAGTTGAATTTCCTTTAACATGAATTTAATCTTCATTACATTTTACGCTTATCTTTTTATCCTTTATACATTTATTATTCTCCTAGAGATAATTGATTAATTAATAAAATAATGCATTATGAATTGTCTGACAATTACATACCGTATTGTATATCTCCTCACCACAATGACAAACAAGTCAAAAAACTTGTCATTTGATGAATTATTTATGACTAATCTAAATATTTTCTTTTAAAATCTAATTAAACCACATGATTTAAGAAATATGTGATCAATCTACTCTTACCATTAAGAAGATGATAATTCAAACACTTCGTTTAAATGAAAGGATAAGAGATTGAAATAAATTTAATTAAACCATGTAATAAAATTAATGAACATGATGGAAAAGAAATGTAATTTTATTATGAAAAAATTTAAAATTACAGCTATAACTACTTGATTAACTAAACACCTAAGCTAAGAGTTTATATATCGTAACTAATAAATAACCACCTCTTTATATAGAAAATGAGATACTTATGAGAAATAAGAATTCAATGAGGGAATTTATAACTCGATGTAATCTGATTAATTTTGGTTTCCAATCAAGTTTAAAACTCGCTCAATGAACCTTAACAATTAAGGATGCACCCAAAACCATCAACATCCTTCCTTTGTGGTACTCCTTATAGTTACTATTGGGCATTGCCGAGTGTCATGACCTACCATTCATTCTTTGTTTTCATCTTTATTTGCATTTAAACTATAAAACTAAACATATCTCATAAAATATTAATTAATTAAAATATAAGTAAAATATCACCTTATTGCCAAAATTTATATTACTATGAATAAATATTATATACTTTAAACATTTAACAAGGCCTAATATTAACCATCTATAAAATCACAAAGTGATAGAGCCATGAGCACCCTTAGGCCACCTTTTGCCTCAACAATTTATTACAAGCCATAGGCACTTCTCGATATCCCTAAAATTTTAATGTAACTGCATGCGTTAAGTTTGGTCAATATTCAACGTATCTTAAACGATGATTACATTTTCGCATTCAACATCAGCATTCCGAGGTTACTCAGATCTTGGTACTCACCAAGAAACTCGAGAAAAAATGGACTTTATTAACTTTTATTCAAGCTGAACTTGTACAAATAAACACTTGAACCTTTTACCACTTTGGCAGAAAAACTTCATACAAGCTGTTAACTGTACAATGTTCTAGATCTAAGAATGGGATGCTACAAGGGGAATTTTATTGCATAACTGATTCGAACTTTATTTCCCCAAGCAATAGCAGTCTTGCTTTTAAGATTTTAATATTGTCTGCCTGCAAAAAGGAGTGGAGATTTATTACATAAGATGCCATAATAAGAAAACTCAGAATATAATTCGACCATGCAAGTCTCATAAAATATAAAAATAAATTAGAATTTGAAAGTTTACCTTGACACCTGAGGATTCACATGCCTCCAGACATCCAACAAAGCAGATGCACAACCCTCTCCATTTCCAGTGTAAGCGATGGGGCATACCAACCCTCTGCCCTTGTCAATTCATGTTAAATGTCATGTATACATGGTGAGTGAACATCATGAACTGTCCTGCCTTTCAGCCAATTCCATTATGGTCACCCAAGCAACTCAAAGAAGCAGACCAAGCCTGTTTCACTCGAGTTAGAGAGGTCAATGCCAAAAGGTACCATCTGCAGTAGATGGTACAAAGATTATTCTGTTATGTAGGGAAGTTACACAACTCTCTTCTGAAGCCCTCCAGCATTAAACCGTTTGCGAGGTTCAAATTCGTCTAAATTGTTCTCTGGCTGTTTGGAATGTCGGTTTGTTCCGTTTCTAGAAATATAAGCATTTGATTTCTCATCATCTTCTGATGGTGTTGCTGACCTAGAATCTACCGCAAGCATGTCATGCTGCCTACTATGCCTATGCCCCCCTCCAAGCCTAGCACCCCTCGCATTTGAGGAGCCTTTCCCAGAGGCTGGGGGATAATTAGATGGAAGTTTTGAACTCAAAAATTCTTTGGGTAAAGAATCCATATCCCTAAAGCAGTTTCTCTCCTTAGCATCAGAAATCAAAGCTGCCCAGTCATCAGATTGCACTAGAGAATTCGCATTGCCCATAACCTGCACTTGGGGAAACAACTCATTAAAAAAAGAATGGACAACATAATATGCGAAAAAAAATGTAGGAAACAAAAAGAACAAAAAACACATACCCAAAGAGCTCTCCGTGCTCGAGTGAGAGCAACATTCATCCTTCTAATGTCTGCAACAAATCCAACTCCATGGCCAGATGCACGGACACATGACATAATTATAACATCACGTTCTTGCCCCTGAAATGCATCAACCGTGTTAATATATAAATCTTTCCCCTCCTCTGAATTAAGAACTTCCTCAAACTCTCTCTGGAGGCACTTCAACTGGAGTTTATATGGTGTTATAATCCCCACAGTGACTTTGATGCTAACACCAGAAGATTTCAAAGATTTCTGGAGATGTTCATACATCCTCAGACAAAACTGCGCCTCATGAATATTTTGGTATGAGACTGATCCACCTCTATGTGATTCCCTTCCATGGGTAATATCATAAAAAATATAAGGTTTCAACAATGGATCCGTGTAGTAGGCCTCATCTGGAAGATTTACCACACTCTCACTGTCAGTGAGACGGCCCTGGTAGAAATAGCTGGAGGGAAACTCACGGATTTGAGGATGCATCCTGTACTGCACTGACAACAACATGGTTGGACAGCCAGCTTGTTGGAAACGTTCAAAAAGACTTCTGCTGTACAGCAGTGTACCAGCTGCTTTGCTGATGACAGTTGCAGGAAGCTGCTGAGGATCTCCAACAAGAACACAGCGTGCAGCACCAAGAGATAGAGGAGGAAGCACTGCCACTTCACTTGCTTGTGCTGCTTCATCAATGACTACCATATCAAATCCATGAGTCAGACGGGAGAACAATTTCCTTCCACTGCTAGAAACTGTAGTGAAAACGATTTCTGCTTCATTGGCAAAACTAGCTTCAAGGTTTGACCTAGCTTCTTCCAAGTTAAAGCCACTACCAGAACGGAATCTCCCTTCCAAAATTAGCAGACGAGACATTTCCACCAAAACTTTATCCCTACCCTCAACAGCTGCCGCTAAATTTTGCAACAAAGCATCCCGATTGTGGTCACGAGCAGCAAGAACATCAGGATCTACACCAACTGATCCTTGTGATCTACCAGCCGCAGCTGCCACATTCAGATCTCTCTGAAGACATGCTATTTGCTGTGAAAATTGGGCTTCACGGGCTCTTAATTGACGCATCCACCCAATGACTTCTTCCCGACTTTTAACCAAAAGCTGTTCTGTTCTGCGCTCAACAGAAACAGCTTGTGCTGCGCGGGTTTGTGAATCAACTCCAACTCGAGCCACATCAGGGCGATAAACTTTCATTTCTCCATCAATAAATCCACGATCAAGAACTCTAGTCAATAATTCATCTGTAGCGGCATTTGACGGGGCACATACTAGCATTCTTGGCTTAGGACAGAGTTTGGGAAGGGTTCGGAAGAGATTTTGATCCATACTTTGCAACACTTCATCAATGGAGCCAGCACTGACACTCTCAGAGTTGGATTCACTTGGCTGTTTGTAGCTCTCAGGAGCCAGTTTTTTCAGAAGAGCAGTATAATAGTGCTGGTACTGCACAAGATGAATAACATTTAGCATACCCCAGACAGTGTGAGTTTTACCAGTTCCTGGTGGTCCTTGAACCAGAGTAAATGGCCATGGTTCTTGCCTCTTTGATGTTCCAGAACTACTCGTACCAGCAGCTGTATGCATTGCAGCCCACTGAATGGCAGCCAACTGTGGCCCATTAAATGTTTTATGCAAATGTTCTACAAAATTTGGAGTGAAACACTCGGGCATTGCTGGAGGCTGTTCTTCATATTTTGGGAATTGTTCCGGGCTTGGCTTAAGAATTGCAGTTTGCATCTGACAATAAGGGAAGCAATAAAAACTTCACATATTGAATGATACCAAAATGACAATCACAAAATAATTCAAGCAGGGCTGCCAGTTTACCTGAAGATTGAGACGGCGAAATGCATGAAGAGCAACATATTCACGTTGAGTAGTTGCCAAAGAACCTAAAACAGTCAGGTACCAAAGCACTTTTGGCTGTAACTTCCTTAAAACATGATCATCATCGAGCTTGCTGAAAAAGACAACGGAATTTTTAAAGATGATAATTTACTGGCAAAAATTCAAAATAGAAAGTAACAAAATTAGGAGTATATAAACTAAATTAGGTGAGCAAGTTCAATTTGCAAACTTTAAAGAAGCAAACTCAATTGCCACCAAAGATGTGTACCCAACCTGGATGAGTCGTAACTATCCCCAACATAGAAGTGAAGAATTGCTCCAGGGGGATCACGGGTATCAATAGGCATGTGCCGCCTAACAGTTCCAGCCACTCTTCCAACAACCTCTGAATCTGCATCATCTTCACTTGTCCCACTGTTGTTTTTTCTCTTCAATCTAACTGCTCACAGGAATCACAAAAAGATTAATCAATGTAGTTCTTATCATGCAATTATATAACACCATTTCAAATTCACATGGCATTATCAATAAAGGCAGCACTGCCAAATAGCAAACATAAAATCATCTCTAACAGAGCAGAGAACTAACCAACAAAGATAGTTCACCAATCAATGTAATTAATTCAAATTTATATCAAGAACCAGCTCCTCCATGATTGGCCACTCAAATATTCCTATATATTGAGCAATTGTAAAGTCATTGACTTTTATTTCTTAGAGCTTAATGAAACAACAAATTGTTTTGTTTGAAAAAAAATTCACAAGAAAAGTAAATTGTTTATGTGCTAGAAAATCCAGTTTTAACTGAGCTTAAAGCTAAACATATCATTAGCATGGATATCACAAAGCCAGTCAAGGAAAGCAAGCAGTCAATAGTAATCACTACAATTAAAAAAAAAAAAGCTTGCATAAAATTTCATATAAATTAAGACAAGAAAAAAAAACGGAGGATCCAAACCTGTGCCAGGTTTTGGAGATGAAAGAACACCCACATCACCCTCCTTGAATGCCCACTTACAATCATGAACTGGTAGAACCACCACATCATACCATCCTACAAGTTTAAAGAGAAGAATATTAGGAAATTCAAGAGATTTATATAGGACGAGCTAAGTTCAAAAATTAACAATGGATATATACAAAAACAAAGATTGAAAGAACTGTCTCCAAAAAGCAGCAAAAGCAGCGACATCTAATAACTAATCAGTTGCACTGAAACAAAAGGCACACTACACTAGTAAAATTAACTACCAATCAGGAAATAAATTGCGATGCCACCTATCTAAAATAAACCATATAACTGTTTGAGATTTAAACACAAGGTCTTTTAAGACTGAAATCATGCAATATTAATTACATAAATCTTGATCACAAAGCAACGAAATTTTTATAAAATTTACAATCTCATTCTTAACTTAATCACCATTTTAATTTCATCCTTTCGTAAACTTCTAATGCTAATTTTTGCTCACAACACCAACGCTTGTCCAACATGAGCAAAGTGAACAGACTACTGAAGAGAGCACCTTGAATGACGAAACAGAAGGTATCAAAACAACAAACTTAATATTATACCAGAAGAAATCACAAATGAATATTTTAGTCAAACATGCCTTCAAGCCAATCAGTCAATAAGATCTTCTGTGGGCCTCATTTTTTGCAAAATCCAAGATTATCATTAATGGTAGTAAACAGCAGTCCAACCATGCTACGTTTTGATTTCATCCAATCATGTAGACAAGATTTCAATCATATAAGTTCATTCTTAGGTCTATAATATATCCTCTTAACAGAAGACAAGATTTAACACTAAATGACTGGATCTTTTTATCTAAAGCAAACCAGGCCCAATCTACATGATTAGAGGCCTCCAGATGTGCAGGACATAGGCCAACATTGAAGACCGGTATCCGTAGTAATATGGCCTGCTGGAAAAGCAGAACTAGCTCTGCAAAACATAGCCAGCAAGACAAATCAGAGAGCTAATTTCTAACAAAAAAATAACACCGTACACATAAACCTTCCACATACAACAGAAGTAGGGAATTCCTGGTTTCACATTTCCAGGACATCTCACATAATAAACATAATGTCTCTTGAAAAGGTCAAGAGAGAAGTAGAATCAAATTATTAAGAAAGCAAAAAAGACTAGTTTTCATAAAATGGAATATTCCAACTTCTCAGTGTAACAAGAATAACAAACAAAAACAATAATTAATAGCAAATGTGAACCAAGAAATACTGAAAATTCATGAATGCACAAAGCAACTTGAAATTGAAATATATTTGAGAAGAAAAAGAGGTAAGTTACAATGCCAACTAAAAAACAACAAGCTCAAAGACTAAAAGAGTTCTATTCCACGTGAAATTCCATAAATCAAGCTCCTAATGTACATCAAATCCAAAACATAACAGACAGAAAATAAAGTCACGGAAAAACCCATCAAGCATAAAAAAATTTACCTCTTTCACGTCTTTCTATGCTCTTAACGCGCACCATTATATGTGCATCGCGAGAAACTGTCTCGGTCAGTTCTTCCCATGTGCTGTATAGTTGAGCTCGACATTCCTCAAAAAGCAGTGGCTCAAATACTCTCACATATTCTTCTACAGATTCAAATTTTCCAGGAACACATTGCAGCTCCGTCTCCTCTGTCAATTAAATAAAATAGACAAATTTTAGTCTTGCATGACATTGCAGCTGTTTTTTCTTAATATTTATGATGAAAAGATAAAATATTATAAACTTAAAATAATCACAACTCGCATAACAGGACAAAAATAAAGATAAATTAAACAATATAACTTGCTATGACCTCAACAAAAATAATAGATCAGCAGCCTGAGCTCAAATATGCTCTCAATTAAAAACATTTTGACAATGCAGATTTGTAAGTCTACAGAGACAATAGGTAGTAGAATACTTTACAACTATCAGTCACTTCCAGAAATTGAAAGTTCTAATGAAACAGCACATTCAACCCATTTCCAACTCAAATGGCTAAGATTTTATTCCAGATAGATGGCACATGTGCATCAGCCAACTATAGAGACAAGAAACTCAAAAAAAAAAATACTTAAAAAAATACAAACATCAAACCTGGGTGATGCCAAAACTTTTCACTGGTCACCTCTCTGATTAGACGTTCCACTGAAGTGTCCACATACTGCACTACAATGTTCTGCTTTTTTGAAGGAAGATGCTTCTTGTTCCCTGGCTTGGACTCCACAATATCCCTGTTCTGATTTGCAGAAGTAAACCTCTTAGTAATTCCTTGTTGACCTTTTGGCAGTTTCAAATCAGTTGGAGCCTTCCATGAAACCTGTTTTGAATTGGCAATCACAATTCTATCACCTGATGCATCAAGTGGAACATTTAATTTTCTATTTCTAAATTGTGTTCCTTGATTTAAATCCCCATTTGGTTCAGCTTTGTACTCATTTAAATCCTGTTGACTGCTTCCTTCACCAACAGTAAATTCAGAATGCTTGTGATCCTTTAATAACTGGGCCTGTTTATCTCCCAATCTTTCAGGAGGAGCCTGAATAGTACGAATTTCTTTCAATGTACGAGTACCCAGAGATGATGAGAAAGGCTGCCTTCTGGGGGTCGACGTCTTCATTGGCCCTGCTTGTTTGACATCCTCAAGATTAAGGAACATGGTTTGCCTATTCCTCTTTTTACCTAGCATCGCCTCCTTATGCTCATCAAGTTTGTTCCTTTTTCCAGGATTATTTGCACACTTCAAAGCATAACTAGCTTCCACTCCTTTGACTACTTTAGGTTTCACAGTTAAAGGTGTTTCATCAAGTCCATCTGCTGTTCCATCTTCTCTGCTACCTTCAAGACTTTTACAACTTTCCTGATCTATTCCTGGCACTAATACCAAGGATTCATGAGCTTTTTCCTCCATAGTTTCTAAAACTTCGTCCTTCACACAACCACTGGAATTCACATCATTAGGAACTATATCAGCAACTTTGGCATCTTCAACCCCATCCTTATTCCTTAGTACGTCCCTATCACTACAATTAGTTGTATCGGTGTTACCTTCTTTTCCCGACAACTCTCCTTCTTCTCTTTCCATAATTTGGCAATCCTCAATTTCTGATTTTGTAGACTTTATTCCGGTACATTCCCCTCCAGAATCACCTCTGGGAGAAGGAGATGAAACAGGTTTAGACTCTATTACATCCATTTTTAATGCAATATTGTCCCTTGCACAATTTGCATCTTTAACCCT
>JAVDBV010001755.1:0-14015 GCA_032619315.1 Piper longum
GATAGTTATATTTAACACAACCAATCATTTACATCTTTCATTCTATATCTTGTTTTAGTTTATTCTATATCCTTAGTTCCTATAATGTCTCTAGGGTCATATAGTGCCTAACTTATGTAAAGTGATTCTAGGCTAGCTCCCAAGTAGCTAGATTAGGCTAGGTTATCATCTGCATTTATACTAATCAAGTTGAGTTATTGGTTTCCTTCTTCCCAGATAAGGATTATTAAAAGAGCATGCTTGAAAAGAGGAAGCATGCAGGAAAAGACATGGTCACATTACAGCCTAGATTACATTACTTCCAATCCAATGAACAGGTTGGTTTGATTGGGAGCAGTGATTACTGCCCAATGCCTGCCAGAGAAAAGGGTTCATTTTTGCCTCAAAAGGTCATGCTCCCTGCTAGTTTATCCCCCAAGGTGACACCAATTATTGGTCTTCATCATCTTGGTATGGGCTGCTTTATGACCCACAAACAGTTGTTGATAGCAATCCTACTTTGATACAAGTGTAGTATTAGTTGCCATGCAATAATGATTAAGCATAAAGCAATATTCATATTATAGTTCATTGTAATTCACATTAACCCGTGCTGCTCATATTTTATGCCTAGCTGACCGGTACATGTGACCCAAAGCTACTAACTGTACAGATTTGGCACCTCATTTTGGCTTTCCATGTGATCATACAAGAGGACCGATCTTCTAGCAGTTGGTAGGGATTAAATTAAGCTCGAAGGTTGATAATATAAACACTTTTCTTTTGCCTTTCCCCATGGCTAGAAGGTGCGAGATCTCTATAAAATTAGTCCTATTTTCCATGCCTATCGGAGTTAGTGTCACATGGAGTGGCTATTAAGGTTGTAAGATTCTAAAAATCACTAGTCTGATATTTATTAAAATAAGATTTAATATATTCGTAAATATATAATTATTGATTTTCAATTTGGTTCACTTATAAAGAAGGAATGATATAAGCCCACTACTTGGGCTGGGGCATTTGGATCATATTATTGCAGATAGTATCAAAATTAACGGAGAACCAAGCTGGGTGGTGGTTGGACTAAATTGAAAGAAAGTTGCACCCTATCCGTAGAAGAAAAGAGTTCTAAAAATAAGTTTTTTTAAAATAGATGGATTGTGAGACTTGCAAAATTAGTCTCACATTGAATTAAAATTATTAAAATTAGTCTTATCTCCGATATTCAATGAGATAAGATTTAATATATATTATTGAAGATGCACTTATTAATCTTTAATTTAGGTAAACTATAAGTTAAAGGGACAATGAAGCCCATTAATTGCATTTAAATTAAGTTATTACTAGTGCCCTAATACATGAATATTAAATTATAATTTATATGATTAAAATTGATAGAGCTGTCAGATGCTAACCCGATTTTGTGTGAGATTGGGACGGGCAATAAGTCACTTAGCACTTGAAAATCTATTACAGTGGAAAGAGTACCCACAATCTATATCTTCCCTTTTGCTAATTTCACCATCCTTGTAAATTTGTTAGAAACGATACAATTACCCATGAGTAAACCTTCCCTTCATGGTCAGATCAAACAGGAGTGAAACATTTGGGTGAACTTTCCCACCAATATATGATTTGCAGTCATCCCATTGGTCCAACCATCCATTTCATAGACAAATGAAGTGGAATAATTTTGTGGGCATGCTTGCCTTTGAACGTTTGTAGCATTTATCAGCCATAGACTAGAGGAGGTTGGCATACAAGTGGAAGCCTTCAGATGAGGGGAAAAGGAACCTAACTCTGAGGGTCTCCATCATAGATGATGGACCATCCATTACAATGGATCTCACCCTCAGTTATTACAACATGTAATGCCCGAGGAAGTTTGCCTTTCCACTGGGCTCCCTTGGATAGTTTTTGGTCTCTCTTGTAATTGAGGTGTATGGCGCACTTTTTCTATATATATATATAAATATATACACTAAATCTGTATATATGAATACTAGATATGGTTATTTGGGAACATCAAAATCTTAGTAATAAGATCATGACTTAGAAAGAAGCCAGCAGTAATAACACACTCATTAGTCTTAATCACTATAATTAGTGGAGTTTAATTACCTGTAATTTTTAATTTTACAATTATATCTTTAAACTCCACTAATTTTGGTGATATAAACCAATGAAAAGACTGCTACACCAGGTTTAGTGGAATACTTATTCTATCAAATCCGATTCCATAAGTAAGACCTTACATATAGCTCAATTAAAATATTTAAGCAGGTTTTCTCATGGTACATTTTGGCACTTTAGAATTTTGGCTGGAAATTATAATTCTTTTCCTCTTCTGAGAAATTTCTTTTTGTGAAAATATCTTGACCTTATTCTATTTCAAGATACAAAAATTAATTGTATTTAATTTAAATTTCACAATGGCTTGCCATAGACCCTATATAATTAAACATATTGCATTGAGTTTTCAAAAAATATAAAACCATGTGCGTAAATATTTGTGTGTCGTATTCTAATTTTGCTATTGCTGTGTACACAAGGTCTTCCTATGTCGATTTGTCTTGTCCAGCTGTTTCTGTGATATTTTCACTTGACTTTTTCCTATTCTACATTGATAAGGTTGTTAAGATTATGTTCACTAACAATTCAGTTCTATTTATATGGTACAAAAAATTGGAAATTATGTGAGGCAATGTTGTTCCCTTTTTATTATATTTCTCATTAGGCAAGATTATATTATAGACAAATTTTAATTTTATAGGTAAATTGTTGCTGAATAATGAGATGGACTATAATAATTAAATATCTTAGATATATACCTGATTGATTTTAAAGATAGATCATAATTTAATTAGAAGATAAACAATAATGATTTAAGATATTAATTTTTTATTTTGGTTATATTATGATTAGTTAAATCTCCTATTTTAAATTAGAGGTTGGTATTGAATTCCTTTTTTATTAATAAGAGTAGATTATAAAAAACCAAGATAAGTTCAGCAGCATTAACATGACCACCACTTTGTTACTTATTGTGTATTCTTTTCTTTATTTTATCAATATCAGTTGGAGAAAGGATAACGTTGAATACATTTTCTTATTAAGGAGAAGTGGTGGTGTTCACAAAGCGAGAAACCCTTCTAGCAAGGATTTCTTTGCCTGTGGCTTTATATTTAACAAAACAGGTGTTTAAAGGAAAGTTTAAAAGGTATATGTTCAACTGAGGACAAGTTTGATGGAAAATAATCGCAGTAGACGTTAGAATTTGTAAACTTGATTGAAGAAGACAAACCAATCATTTGCACAAAAGTTTGTCTCGAATCCAAGGCATGCTAAGACATTTTCTTCAATACAAGATTACCACCCTTTACAATGAGCATTCTCTAGTAACTTGTATATAAGATAAAATGGATTCCTCTCCTTGAATTCACTGTAGAAACATAGAGAGTCTTCAGTTTCTTGTCACACCACAAAATCAATACAAAATCTCCGTTTTAAAACTACGCTTTTCTGTAAAAACTCAACAAGAAACCACAAGAAAAAGGTGGGGAAGAAGAAGACCCAAAAAGTACATAAAAGATGTCACTTTCATGGGAAAAAACACGTTTATAAAGGAAAGACAACCAAAAGTCGTGTCCAATACGAATGGCTTTGCCGTAGCGCCATGGTGCCGAAACTTGAGCACTATGGCACTCAGAGGTTTTCAGAACACAAACTCCAATAGTCCCCACCTGTTTTTAAAACCTACAAAACAAGAAATGATAAGACAAACGGTCCTCAGTAGTTTTCTTTTAAAGCGTCTTTCAATTTTAACCTACCCCTAGTTTGACATACGCTATCTCCGCAAGTATAAATAGACGAAGTCTATGTACTTCATAACTTTAAGTTAAAAATTTTGGCATGTCTAGCAAAAAATCATCAAGCCATGCACTAAATATCTTATTTTCATAAATGTCTTGTTTAGGAAGTTAACTATAACTATGTCAATAGTCAGCTTTCTCCATAAATTCAATATACTGTCCAATAATAAACCTTAACTCTCATTAAGATAATTAAGTCAACTTCTATTTTTGAGTACTCTTATTATCGGAATGACTTCTATAAAATAAATTTGTAGTGCTCTTCCCATCACCCATTTGAATTTATACCTGTTGAATACACTTGTAGAATCATTATTTGCAAAATTGGGTTACCACAAGTGATGATTACTTATTAGCTTTAAGGCTATTCCTCTCGATGACTTATAGATTTTTGAGATAATCCTCAATATATAAATTTTGTCTGTTATAATTTATACAAGTTTCACATATTTTAAATAGTTATATCAATTGGATTTAGTCATCTTCCTTAAATTTATATTGTGATCTTTACTAGAGTTTAACATATCATATCTCCAATATCTCATTATCACAATTTCAACAATAGCGTAAATTAGTTTCTCATGAAAATAATGATTGCTACTCCATAAGCCTAAGCTAAATCTCAACTGAATGCACCTATCATACAATCATGCTGTTACATTGGAAAAATCCATTATTAGAACTTGACAAAGTTATATGCGACTATCCCCACCACCCAAATTAGTACTTAAAAGTAATTTGCGCTTTATTTTATAAGTATATGCTATTCATTAGAATCACCATACTCCTCAAACATTTAGATAATGCTTCCAATGATAAACTAATATACCAACAACAATTCAGATATGACGAAATTTCTCTAGTATCCTTTAATGAGTAACTCCACCATTTTCTTAGTATAAAACTAGGACTAGATGAGTTATACTTCATTTGTAACACCTAAATTTGGTTTGATCCAAAATCAAATTAAAGTATTAAATCTTGGACCATTGTTCTAGCTCATTTAAAATGAGATGATGACCACAGGACTAGGCCTAACCACTATAGGTGTCAAAAGACAGAAGGCCCGAGGGATTCTAATGCGCAAACAAAATACATGAACACACAATGCATGCACAGACTCCAAAGGCTGGGCTCATGCGAATAAAACATCCTACTTGAATCCAAATTATAAAAGAAACTTCAATTCTTGGAAAAATCTGATAGTCTCCCTTGTAACTAAGACGTGGGAAGAATTTCACAATTTGTAAATATTTAATATTTTAAAAATCTAAACCCAGAATATTTCATTCATCACTTTTCATCTCATAGATTCATTGTGTATGCATTTCACTAGATTCATAGAGCATTCACATCACATTTTCATGTCAATTACAACACATTTTAACATTCTTCAAGCGGGAGGTTACCTAGTCTTCAAGTAGGCCCTTTTCCTGCAAAGTAAAATAACACAAAAACTCCTCTAACTGACATTTTTCTTCACTTAGTGTACGTGCAAAAATAACATAATTTAGTGCACTTGGGTTATTTATACCTTCAATTCTAGGTCTCTAGGGCTTGGAGAATTTTTGTACAAAACGAGACCTATGTACCTGAGAGTATACTGCCTACAAAAGAGCTAAAACACAAGTTAGTGATAATCAATATATTAATTCTACACAAGGCAACTCTTCAGTTCAATTAAAATGCTAGAAGGCTCTCATGCATGCTTAATCATAGTGGTTCACTAGCTCTACATAGTATTAATATCACATGGTAATCATATAACATAGCCCACAAGCCTCATCATGATCATAAGCAAACCACAAACAACACTAGAAAGACAAGTCAACATCCCCATGAGTCATTCTTGATCCTTGTGTCCTTTTGACTAAACTTGCAACACCACACTATATGATAAATATACATCAGTTATCAAAGATTGCTGGTCTGGAAATAACTACTAAAAAATATGTCAAACTAGAAAATGGATAAATTATTATCCATGGTAAACTTCAGCAAAAATTAGAAAATCTCCATCATCACCATCATCATACTAAATTATGGCCAATAGGACCAAATCATAATCATTGAGCTAAACATGTGCATTAATCAGAACTATTTAATGGTAACATGCCATTACTATGGCCAATAGGGCCTAAATTATATACATGAGCCAGAATCTGGTCGACGACAACGTGCCTGTAGCCAATAGGGCTTATTTGATCATCACTCTAGCATTGCATGGTCCAGATACACTCAATGAAGAGCATGCATATACTGAATACATACTGCTAGTAGGTAATATCGTTGAGAATCATAAATATTAACCACCAAACTGAACACCACAAGTGGGTATTGACTACGCCTCTCAGTGGACGTAATGTTCACATCTATCATGTTTGCATAGAATATTTAAAAATTATAACATAAGCAGAAGACTTAGGAAGGCCTGATTTCACATCAATAGATATCAACCTTGAAGTTTTATCAATCTAAAAAATTTATTAGATGACCCGCATGTAGTGGGATCCAACAAAACACTATTAACAACATCATACGATATAAAAACAAAATAGCAGGGAGCTAAGCACCAGCTCAAGCAGAAGGAGTCCTAGATGGATTTGTGAAATGAGCTCCATGTCCTAGCTCGGCGAGCCCAAATCCGCACGACCTAGAAAAGGCAAACTCACTACTCAAACCATAGGTGATGTATGCATGCAGTGACATGGAGACAATCCTAGATGCAACAAGTTGACATGTCATGCAAAGGAAAAAAAATATAAATACCACATAACATCAACATTCTCATATTGTGCACATCATCATAACTGCATAAGATCTTGTGAAAACAATTAAAGTTATAGAGACAAGATCCCAGTGCATTATGATATAAATTTTGGGATTCAACTTGCGTCTGAAGCTAAAATGAAACATCAAAATGCCTTGGAGGTTGGAGCTAATTTAGCTGGAGATCCTTGATACGGTGATTGAAAATAAGATCTCAATGAAATTATGGAAAGTAACTTGAGATGTCAGGCCAAGTAATTAGACTAGTCATAATGATAATTTTGCGATAGCTACTTTAGATTTGAAGAACTTAAAAGATGTTGAATCTAACCCATACTCGTTTCTGTTACTAAAAGATTATCATTTTTAAAATAATATTATTTCATTGGGTTTAAGATAATTAACTGTTTATTATTATTTAACTTAAGATTATCACACCACACTCATTTTACAACCAAATATGAATTAAAGTATTATTTTTTAACTATTTAATCAATTAATCGATTTGCTATAAAAAAAAGGTCACATAAATGCAACAAAAAATTAAAAGGTCTTAATTTTTTTCCTTGTTTCACCGTTATTAGGTAGATTAGGCGGACAAAATTATAACTTTATGCTGAACGAAGTATTTTACCACAATAAATAAGTAAAAATAAAAACGTTTATACACAAATGAATACATAAACACATTCAAAGCAAAATCACACCAGTATCTACAAGTAAACATGATGTTAAATAGTTGTACATGCTTAAAGAGGGAGATCTACATATAGACAAACCATAATCATGCCCAAAATCAAAAAGAGAAAGGATAGGAGAGGAGTGTTGCTCATGGGGGAGGAGAAAATGGGGAAAGAATAGAAGGGGAGGAGGGGGATGCGACAAAGGAGGAAGAGGGGGAGGAGGAGAGGCCGAAAAAGGGAGGAGGGATGGAGATGTAATACTTTAATTCGGCCTGAAGAATGAACCAAATCATGATATTATAATTTAGAAAGCTATTTATTGGACTATCACATACAAATTTTACAGAAGCGAATTTCAACCCTCAATGAGGCTTAAGAGGAACTATATTCAAGTTTTTCAAACAATGCATGCTGAATCATACTACATACGTCAGATCATAAATGTAGGGTTCCTGAATGAATACTAGAGCCACAAGAGAAGCAACACATCTATTGCAACTAATATGGTGATTTTCATATGCAATGATTACTCTGAACTACACGAAGGCAACACCCCCAATCCAGCTAAGTTGTTGAGTTCTTGAAAGATGCAGATGCAGATGCATAATCTAGTTCTTATGATTTGTTTCAGTGATCAGATTAGGTAGCATATTCACTTAATGTGGATGAATTGTGATAAATCAAACATTAGGTCGTGGTTACTTGTTCTGTATACTCGGAAGAATAAAATTACTCAAAAGCATCATTGGATGCCCGAACATCATACTCTAACACCCGATCTTCACTTGGGTTCTTGGTTCGGTATGAAATGTATGCTCCTCCAACCTACATTACTTTGCACACACACAACTGCAATCAAATATGTTTCGTGTATCTGTGTTTGCTTCTCGTTATGTTCCAGGAATTTGAAGTGTACACACCTTCCAGACAATTGTTAACCTTTGGCCCAAAGTGTCACTCCGCATGATATTAATAATAACAATAAAATATTAAACACATGCATGGCATAGCCCAATCTAAAATTAACCAAGGTTCATAATCTAAATTAGGGTTCATGCCCTCAAAATATAGTAATCCCAAATCAAATCCGAATTCATAAGACATAACACAAAGGGCCCTGCCACCACCACTAAGCTACTGATCCATACACCTAAGTCAACCAATGCCATGGGATCTCACCTACTTAACTCGCACTTGGAGAGCTATGTGTACAAGTAGTGCTCCCATAGCATATGCAAAACAATCCTAAAGTGTGCCTCGTGCTCCTCTCTGGATATGAAGTGGATTAGTATATCTTTGATAAACACTATCACAAAGTGGTTTAGGTACAACTAAAATAATCGGTTATGAGATCCATGGATGTTGTTGGTGCATTAGTTAGCCCAAAAGGCATGATAAAGCTCTCATAATGCTTGTACCAAGTCCTAAAGACTTCTTCGGTGCATCCTCATCTCAAATTCTTAACTGATGGTAGACAAATCGAAGATCAATCTTCGAATACATTGCAGCTCTTCCAAGCTGATTGAACAAGTCATCTATTAGTGGGAGGGGATAATGGTTTTTCACCTTCACCTAGTTGAGCATTCTATAGTCAATGCACAATTGCATGTTGTCATTCTCCTTTCGGATGAAGGGGATTGGAGTGCCCCAAGGTGAGAATGATGAAGCCTTGCTCCAAAAGCTCTTACAATTGTATCTTGAGCTCCCTGATCTCAAGAGGTACCATCCTATATGGTGTCCTAGAGATAGGCTCGGTACTAAGAGCCAAATCAATGGTAAAATCCACCTCCCTCGTTGGTGGTAATCCCGACACCTCATTGGGGAAGACATCTACAAACTTGCTAACCACAGGAATCTGTGCCAACTCTGGCACTGATTGCTCAATTGAAGCTACAACTGTCTTGAGGAAAACCTCGCATCCTCGATCAATCAACCTCTTGGCACACTAATAAGATCAAACAACTTCCTCTATCTCTGCCTATGCTCTTCACATTCCTCTTCAGTTGAAGTTGGACCTTCTTCTTTCTAGAGTCTATAGATGCTTGGTATCACGTCATCCAATCTATGTTGAAGATGGCATCAAATTTCCATATCAGAAACATTGTAAAAGCAGTCAAAAGGATGCGCTATTGGATAACTACATCGACACCCCTCAAACACACCCTGGTGGTGAGAATGACTCCAATAGGAGTCAATAAAACTAAGTCATAGCTTAGATCCTCTATAGTCACATATCCAATACAGAACCGGCTTCGCTTTGATACCACCTATAACATCCCAATTTATTTTGGTCTAGTGGCAGACCAAAGTGCAATGTTAAAAATTCATAAAGTTAATAATTTAATTACTATTGTACAAACTTCATGGAAGCAAATTTTAAAAGTGCAGACCGAAACCATTCAACAACCAACTAAAACTATACATACATACATAATCATATATACTATTCCAGAACATACAATGACACCACGTGCATACTTGACAACTCAATGGGGGCATACAACGTGTTATAAACATATACATGTACCAGAATCTAGTCGATGGTAACATGCTTGCATTATACATAACCATAAACATGTATTGGAATCTAGTCAATGGTAACATGCTCACATCATACATAATCATAAGCATGTACCAGAATCTAGTTGACGGTAAAATGCTTGCATCATAACTTACTGCTAGTAGGATCATATAGAAAAACACACATATACATACACATAACTTTATGTGTATGGTCCAACATGATAACCAAACTAGGAATTTAGTAATATAGAGAAGTGCACATACACATACATATAAGTGTTGGCACATGAGCCAATATGGTTACCCATGACCACTCAATCAAACTAGAAATCTAGTAACAACTTAATATAAGAAAATATGCCTTTCAGAGTATGGTTGATGTACGAGTATGTCGATGTGCAACCAACTTCAATGGCAAATTCAGACAAACTTTGGAACCAATGTCCATGTTGAAAAACTCAACAAAGGTGGTTGTTTCACCCACTGTTCCTCACTTTTGGTTTGAGAGAGATATACTTATATAGATATAGTTTAGTGTGTGAAAATGAAAAAAATAAGAAAGAATTTGTCATAATAAATTAGTTATAAATACATACACATTCTATTATAACGAAATATGAAAAGACAATAATAAACTTACAGATTCCATAATAACAAAAAACGAAAATACAATAATAGATAAAGCTTATTGGAAACAATCCATAAATATTATTAAATTAAATAAATTTAATAATATTTAATATTCGTTTCAACATAAAATAACATAGTTATTTTAGGGGTTTTACAAACTTACACCTAATAAAACTATTTACAAATAAGTGAAATAAAACCACACTCCGTGTGTAAGTATATGATGAATACATTAAACATCATAGCTATCTACTAATTAACAAGCCTTACTAGACGTTGATATCTCATAATAATCATTCTATCATCTCTATCTAAAAAAATTATACTGATTCTATACTCATAATTAATCATTTTTTTCCCTGAAACTTGTAAAATTTGATGGATTTTATTTTATTAATTCCTTAATACGAATTATTGAACACTTAATCATCATTTCCAATTCAAATGATGAACATAATTAGAAGATGCTTCAATTTTTTTCTTGACATGATCGACACATACAAAATTGGCAATAAGACAACATGAACTATTCATCATATTTGGGAACAAATATTAAGATCCACAAGAAATCTACATATTTGACATATAAATATTAAGCTACTCTATAACACGCTAATTCGGTCCTAAGGGAAGGATTGAATTGTGATATTATAATATTGAAAGCTACTCATTAGGCGATCATGTACAAACATTATGAAAGCAGATCTAGCCCTCAAGGAGGCTTAAGACAGACACCGTACCAATGTTTCATAGAATGCGTATAACATCATCCTATAATGGATGAATCTTATACTTAAAGCTCATATATGAGCACTTGTAGTAGCAATAGAGGCATCTGGGTTTGAAGGAGCAATAGTGCAATGAATACAACTCGTCCAATTCTCTTATGATTGTAAAACCGTAAACCCTCATATACTTATATAGTAGGCGTAGGGAGTTTTACTATAGTTTCTGGTTCTCATTCTTTTAAAACCATCAACAGATCTCAGCCTTGAAGTTTTATTAAAATTGTAAAAAACTTCGGCTAAATGACATGACATTGGAGGGATCTAATAAAACGCTGCCGACATCATCCTATGACTAAAACACGATTCAACTCAACATTTAAGGAGCCGAGAAAATATGAAGCAAAGAAAAGTCCTACGGACCTAGATGAGTGAAGCTCCGCGTTCTAGACTGACAAGCTCACCCCACACATACTATCACAAAGATGGAACCTGAATCAGACTCAGATCATATCAGCATGCACATCGAGGCAAAGCCTCAACACATGCATAACATGGAAGACACATAATTTACTTAATTGCTAGCTTAATGGAGTGTTAAACCTCATTTGGTAGCTTGCTTAGGGTTTAGGGTTACATATATACTTATTTGGAATTGTGCAACATTTAAGCGACGGACTTAACCGAACAATTTTTTGGATGGGAAAAATGATTTCGAACTGAACATAAATTTTGATGAGTGGACCCAGACACTCTAAAGGATAGGTGGAAAAATTACCAAACATTGACCCACGGGTCAACATGGTATTCAAGACCCACTGTGTTGGGAACAGTGTTGCTGAGCTACATACCAAACTTGCTGTGGGCATTCATGGGCTTGGAGACTCCAAATGAGGTTGGTAAGGGGGTGTAGTTAGTCAACATCATGGGCTTGAATCCACTATGATTTCATGTCTAAACTCAAAGTATATTCGGAAGTGGAATGCATAGAGGGTGTACCTTCCAGGCTTGGAAGAATCCTAACTAAGGCTATACTATGCCAAAAGGTACCAAATTTGAATATGTTGTTACTGTGACATACTCTAAGAAGTGGAAGGAATTTTAAACAATTCCATAACTAATTGACTGAGGTTTTGGATTTTACATCTGGAGCTATAGAACAAGGGTTTTAACATGTGTTCCTGCACACTCCAAAAAATCAAGATGAATCTAACTACCTAACTAATTTTTAGTTGGAACAAAAACTTACAAATTTCTAGTATACAATTATTAAGTCCAACCCTAATTTTTTTGGATTTTATTAACCACTTTTTGTTAGCTGATTACTGAGTACAATCATTGATCTTGGCAAAATAGACATGCAACACAACAAGTATATCAAACACTTAGGGGTTTTGTCCGAATCTTTTAAGTGGTTATTTTAGTGAGAAAATTTTACTAGAGCAAGGTAACACATTGAAAACAAGCATGCAAAAGATTTATAGAAAATTGATTCTACATAAGGGTGTAAAAAGTTGGGAAATGAGCGGCTAGGTCATAGTGACCACAAAAGTTGTTACCTTTGGCCTGGTTTTGCACCAAACATGTACATGTAAGCCATAACAGATGAAGCCATGAACATAAAAGTTGTAGATGTATATCTTGTGAACACATCAAGATCAAGATCATGTAGAATGGAATACGACAACAATTGATATAATTTTTACACTAAAATGGTGCATGCATGCAACCTTTCAAAAGTCATAACTATTTTTATACATGTACAAGTGACATGATTCAAAAGCCTAACAACTCCTAACAAATAGGGGTACATGTAAAAATTACAGTAAAAATACAATCAAGCATAGACACAAGCAAGCAGCAACATGCGACAGTGGACATGAGGTAAAGGAACCAGATTTACCTCAAAGAGACCTAAGGGGCGGTCTCTTGTGGCTTCTTAACTCCAGACCTTCGACCTTAGGGGAAAGGCAAGGCTTTAAGAAGGCTTAGAAGAAGCTGGTAATGAACTGGAGAGGTCAAAGAGGAAGGGGGATTTAGAGCCAAAGGAGTTGGAAGGGTTGAAATAAAGGGGAAGTGAGGGTTTTTCATAGAAAAGCCAAACAGGTCTAGCGCAAGGGTGATCTCCCAACACCTTTTCATGGGCCACCTATTCGACGTCCAAAGCATGCCTACCACTCTTCAAATAGGACAGGTAAAATTGGACATGAGCTCAAAACTGGGTGAAAAGGCATTGGTGCAGCGCCTTAGCACTAGAGAAAAAGGGGAAATTTTCAAATTTCGACGCAAGGGAGCTATGCTAGCACCTTTCTACCGAGCCAAGTAAGAAAAAGTTGATGCAAAGGTGAGCTCATGAAACACACGCTTAGGTTTTTCACCAAAAGGATGTCGGGATTGTAACGACCCGCCATTTTTTAATTATTTAATTAGGCCTAGATGGCCAGGTGTTACTTAAACAAATTAATAAATTGCTGAATTATTACAATTTAACAGCAATGCATAAGATTGGTTTCCACTGTCTAGGACCGTTTCCCAGTAGCCACACATATTTCTCAATAAAATTAAAAGGGAGTCCTCATATTTATCTTGCTCCATGCTCTGGTTGTCAATGGCTTCTCTCACCTAATCTCGTATTTGCACACCTGCAGAGGCAATTCCGCTTTAGTGATTAGAACACTAAGTAGTATAATAGATAAAACAAGTCAAGTATATTCCACTAGTTTTCTATGTTCATTTTAATATGCGGTGGAGCGATGCCGCTTTACTCCAAAACAATGTGGAGGAGGTGTCCTCAGTGATCCGCACACCCCGGTCGTAGCCTTTTTTTGTGGGGA
>JAVDBV010001756.1:0-14741 GCA_032619315.1 Piper longum
TATATATATATATATATATATAAATTATATATATATATATATATATATATAATTTTTACGTTGCTTTTCTTTGCCCATGCAGGTTGGGGTGAGAGAAAGGTAAACCTAGAGACAGCCACTCTAGAGTGGTATGGAAGAGCCTCCCATTGACAGTGAAATGAGAAATGTGAAATGAGAAAGGTAAACCTAAAGACAACCACTTTTAGAGTGGTATAGAAGGTGTCCCTTGACAATGAAATGAGAACGTGAAACGAGAATGTGAAATGAGAAAGGTAAACCTAGAGACAGCTACTTTAGAGTGGTATGTAAGAGCCTCCCATTGACAGTAAAATGAGAAAATTAAATGAGGAAGATGGTTTTCGCAAACGCCCTCAGAGATCTCATGTGATGTTTTTCTTTCAACATGAGGGTTAGCTCTCCTGTGTCATTTTGATATTAATTATTTACGGACTAGTGACAATCGTTGCTGACATTTTTATATTATATGTAGGTGAGGATCACGATGACTGAGAGCTGGTGGGACTGCGGAGGAGCAGCACAGAATTGCGTACACATGTACTTGCTGTGTGTAATGTTTAATAAATATGTTCTAATGTCGCGTGAATGAAAATCTTATTACTTTACGTTTTGATAAACTGCGTATGAAATGAATGGGTAAATGTAAATGACGAAGGAGCCTTGGAGCTCAAACTCGACTCCATGCCTTGCATGTTTGCATCTCCGTCTTAAGATGTCGAAGGTAGATCCAAGTCGGCTTAACCGATTCTAGTAGATTAGCGAAAAGGTTCGATCGCCGGTGACATTTCCAGGTCGATTTGTAGGTGATTGAAGTGGGGTGTTACGGTCAACGTGTTGTGAGAAATTCGTAAAAATAAAATGTCATAAGGTCTCACTAATATTGTAACAATTTTCAGCATTCCCATCAAGAATAAATATGATTCCAGTGAAATAAGGACAACGGAAAGGTTTTTTAAAATAGCCAAAGTGTCACCAATGGCGGCCAACGGAAGAAACCACTATATGGAAGTTGGAACCTAATTCTAGCGTACCAAGTGTTGTTTTTTAAATAAATGATAAAGATCAAGTATTAACAATTCTTAAGGTCCTCGCATAAAAATAGTAATAATGAAAAAATATTATAAAATAAAAATGTAACGAAAGAAATTATATAATTTTTTTAAAAAAAATCCCTTACATTTTTTATGGTAAGAAAATAAGCAAATAAAATATTATTTGTATATACCACTGACCTCATTTTTTTATTTTTATAAAAAAAATTTAATAAAATTTTTACGGACTCAAATTGAAATTACTTTTGAGTAAATTTCAACACATCAAAATCCAAGAAATAACCTCAAAATTTTATATTTCTTGTATGCAATTTTAGGACAACCAAGCATACCTTTGACTTAAATTATTCTCCACCTACAAAAATGGTCATTTACAAAAGCTTTCATTGACACGTTTCAGTAGAGGCCCAATTGCTTCTACACCCATAAATAGGTCTAAAAAAACACCATGGCTTATTGTTGTTTTCACCAATCAATTTAAGTAAATTTACAAAAAATAAGAAGTATACAACCATCGTATCTATAAATCAATTGTAAAGTCATTGTAAATCATAAATTTTACGCCATCAAAAGTTCAACCAGCTATGTCACTGATTTGTGTATCACTTTTATATGCAAAACATAATTATCAAATAAATATTATGGATGGGCTTATGCTGTTTTACTACCAATTCATAAATCAAATTATAACTTTGCAAAGGAGAAGAAAATTCCTCAAAACTGCCGAATTGAAAACTTTCCATCAGGCGCTTCTGTTTGACCATGCCACTGGCAATCAAAATATTTGGTTTTTACCAGACTATCTAAGCAGTCTCTTTTGTGAATGGTGTGGATGACAGAATGTTTTGGCACAACTGCTCACGAGCCTTTGAATTTAAAGATCTGCATTCCAAGCTAAATGACAGAATTAGATGGAAACAAAGGACCTATACTGTTTAGCTCATCACCTAGCAAACAAGGGAAGAACTTCCATATTTTGTGATAGCTAATGAAGCTTTCATTTTCTGCTCTCTAATATAATTTTTTATTGAAGGATCAAACTAGACAAATGTGATAAATGAAATTTCTATAAGTTTCACAAGGCCAAACAACTTACCTTAGCGATATAGCACGAACGGCTAAAAATAATGAAGTGGATAAATAAATTTATCAATATAAAATAGAGGACTGTGGTAGGCTCCCAAGGCTTAAAGACAGCCTGCAATACAACTCCATCAGGAAATTGAATTCGTATAAGAATGGCCTTGTACTTTCGTCTGGCAGCCTTTGCCTGCTTTTCCTTGTACGACTTAGAAGTATGAAGTTGAGAGTCAGCAATTTTTTTCCTTCGGAGTTCAGCTTCTCTCCTTAGCTCTTCCGACGATAGGTTATAAAAAGAGTCTGGCAAATCAATTTTTGCTGCTAAATTTTCAAGAACTGATAAAAAAGCCCGCATCTGCAGATTATAGACAGAATGAAAAAAAACTATCAAGGTTCATATATTTCTCTAATTCTGTTTTTACATACATCAGTTATCTGGTAAAACAAATGTACCCATGTTAAAGTAGATGATCAAGACAAATAGAATTTATATGCCAACACTAAAGTTATTTAACTTGTGTACGGCAGGATGAAGTGGTGTAAAAAATACCTAACCCCAACATCAATTAGTTGTGAAGGCAGATGATAAAATACGCAGTAAAAATCCAAAACTTGCCCAACTTAGTAGGCAGGTTATTCAATTCATTACTAGCTGGAAGTTAAAATACTACATTGGAAAATATACACATAATCTGTTTCTATGCATAGAAAACATCAAGAAGAAACAAAATTACAAATTTCGGGCAACGAAGAGAAAAGACACCCTACCATAATATAACATTCAAATGCGCAGTAGGCATATGCAGGTTACAAATGTTAATGGTTCTCAAAATGGTCGATGTAGTATCCAACCAACCACACCTCATAATTACAGATTTTGGGCATTGTAAGATGACGTAATACTATCCGAATACAGCAAGAAGAAGGTTCAAATGAACAAGACATTACATTATTGTCCGCTTAGCTTATGTTGTCTCTCCCCTACGAAAACAGCGCCGAACTTTTTCAATGTGTAAATTGCAATACTACTGTTCTATTCAATCTCCAAGATTACAGTTGAAATAGATCACAGCATGTTATCAACTCATCCAAACAAACCAATAATTAATACTGCGGCAAAGATTACTCAAGACCAGAGTTATTGAACAATACCTGCCTGTCTATCACCTGCTTAGTTTTTTCAGCAGGTGCATCACCATTCTCTAATAAATCATGAGACTTCCTCTGCTCTAACAATGCTATTGCTTCCTTCAACGCAACCATCTGCTCCTCGGAAGGCACCTTCAGGCCGCCTAAGGCTCATCACCTTAATCTTGCAGCCTAAACCCAACACCTTCAAGCACCCCATCCAGCCCGCCGTGCCGAGGGCCTCTTTGATCTGGGGGTTACCCATCCGAATCCTCCGAAACTTCCCATTCTCCGGCTCCTTCCCAATGTTCTTCAGAAGCTGGAGCACCACCTCCACCGACGCCTCCGACGGCTCCCTGGACACAAAAACCCCAATCCGAGCCGCGATTTCGCTCCTCAACTCGAGATTGGAGTTCGCGGTGGCATCGGCCGGCTCCACCCGCAAATTCGAGACCTGGTCATTCAAGCAACCATCGACGTGCTCCGTTACCTCCTCCTCGGTCCGGCAAGCCCCGCAGCAGACGGGGCACTCGAAGACGTTCAACGAAGCCCCGTTCCCCGTGCGCTTGCCGGAGGAAAAGATCGGTTCGAAGCCGCTAAATTATCCCAATCCCCACTTCGAGACAGCCTCGCCACCGCCGCCGCCGGCGATCGTGAAGCCGGTTTTGGGGGGAGACGATGGTTTCGGATTGGGGGTCCATCGGGGGGGATTGACGGCGGAGGCGGCGTGAACGGGGCAAGAGATGGCGTGATTGGCGGCCGGGGAGGGAGAGGGAGGATCGGAGGAGGCGGAGCCGAGGACTTTGCTCTGGCCCTTGAATTTGCTGGTGGTCGAGGAAGAGGAAGCGAAGGCTTGTTGACCTTCTTCATGGAGTCTTTGAGCTTGTCCTTGACGTCGTCCATGGATCCGATGCTCCCCGAGAAGAAGCTCGAACGGTTGATCGCCGGCCTCCGGCGATGGAGTGCGAATCGGCTGGCGCCTGAGACCGCCGGTGTGACCAACGGCGCAGCGCTCGGCACATCGTTGGTGGGTTTCTCCGTAAAATTAGTTGATTTCGCGCTCAACATTTTTATTTTATTTTATTGATGGCCCCTAATTAGTTTTTCATCATGCTCGTGGGAAATGGCTGCCTTATGTTAAGTGTTTTCATTAAAAAATATATAAAATTATAAAAAAAACGACTAAAAATGTATTTGACAAAATATTAACAAAACAATAAAATTAATTTTTAAAAAATCTTTACAAACAATAAAAAATTATCAAAATTGATTTTTTTATTTTTTTTCAAACTCTTAGAATATATATAACTACCGTCAAACGTTATTTTATAACTTTTGTCACTTTCTATAAATTTTTTAATGTTTTGGATACAAATTTTTATCCCTGCCAAACATATCCATTTTATTTTATTATTTGAAAGGTTATATATACGGTGGTTGTCCGGTCCCCTTGTTGGTGTTGTTTTTGTTTCCCAATTATATAGCTTATATATGTTTGGTTAGGTGCAATTATTCCCTTTTATCATGATTAATAAAAGGTTTTACTTACTATTTTGATTCTTAAAATGCAGTGTAATAGTTTTGAAATTCGGTTGTTAAAATTGGTTCGTGGATGAGATGAAGAATTGTATTTTTCTTATATCAGGCGAGGTTATGACTTCTGCTTGTCTCGCTCTTGGCTGACAACTTATGATTTGGAATGAGTAGAACCGTAGAATTGTGTGAGCTCTCCGTTATGATATCTATCATTGCTAAATAAGGCATTTTATTACTTGTGGAGGTATATATTAATACCAGATATATACCTGCGGTGCAAATCAAATTACTTGATAATAAACACAAATAATTTAGTCCATTATAACTTCGAGATAACCCACATGCTCATTTCATTTCATCTCAAGCTAACCCAAGAAAACACTTTTTTTTTGTCCGAGTAAGCATCTCGAAGTGAAGCTGAAAAGATCGATGTTGAGTTAAACGACATTTGGGCCCAATTCACTAGTCAGGCCCATCTTATTCTTTTTATCATTACTTACTTTTAGGCCCATCCACATTAATTAGTAGAGTGATAATCTGCTGGCTGTAAGCCTAATTGATTTTAAGCAAATTACCCACCTATTAAATATATATTTTTATTACAGATTTGCTATTTAAAGAATAAGTAGGTACTCGGTATCTATATCTATATTTATCTTAGTTATTCATTAGGTCTTGCAATTAATATTAACTGTAAGGCTAGAATTTGCTTAATTTGTACCCACTAGCACCTCAATGTTAATTTAACTAGAATTCTACCAAATTTACCCACGGATCATCCCAGTTTAAGCTAAATACAAAATAATTTGCTTTTATATGGGCTTTAGCTTGTAGAAATGACACTCTTAACTATTTATTATTTCAGCAGTTATAAAGTAATTATAACAACTCGGCTTAAAGTACAATATAATATGTCTAAGTTATTTCTTTAAAATAGTTAACCCAAGTTAAATATCTATAGTCCA
Organism: Piper longum; assembly: GCA_032619315.1. NCBI lineage: Eukaryota > Viridiplantae > Streptophyta > Magnoliopsida > Piperales > Piperaceae > Piper > Piper longum. Next base: position 5,780 of record JAVDBV010001756.1, read on the forward strand.
TTTTTACTTACAAACAAAATCTTAACTCAACAAGTATTAAATGTAAAATTAAATTAAAAAATTTCACAGTAACCATCTATCTATTTATCGGCTTAAATTGTGGAGAATATAATTATACTTGAACTAAAAAATGGATGAACCTCCTTCCAAATCAGTAACTCTTTACAACAATTTTATTAGGGAAATATGCATATATATATATATATATATATACATACATATATTGTGAAGGCAGGGAAAGCAAGTTTCTAAAAGAGTGAGCTCGCTAAGTCTTCTGGCTCACTTACGAAATTGTTTGATATCTCTTTCACGTGACAACTAAAGCAATCAGTAGATAGCTACAGGCAAAAACAAATAGCACTAAATCTGTACGACTTGCGAAGACAAAACAGTGATAAAAATTTTGCCAAACCAATGCAATTATCTAATATATACACCAAGTTTGAATATAGGCCGAAGTCGAACACGTCTTTGACGAGCAGCGGCAGCAAACAAGGAAGGGAAGCACCAAAAGTCAATCTAGAACATCTTCTCATTTCATCAGAATTATATCAACCGGTTTACTTCATGACATCGGATGTAGTCTCCTTCGTTCTGTTGTCTGCCGTCTCCAAGAAGTTCTAGTGTTCACCTTGGAGTTAACCGCCCACAGTATCCAAGGTGGGGTCTAGTTCTTTGTCCTAGCTCTGAAACCACTCGTAGTGCCACCTGATTTTCATGTCACTTTAATAATTCTGAATTGACTTTTTTTAATTATGGAGTGTTTATCAAAGACCGACTGAAAGAGCTATTAGACAGACTGGGCATATATGTAAATTCCGTGGATGACCTGTTAATTTCATGGCTTCTATATATTCTTCCCTGCATGGTCGAGCTGGGACGCAAAGTCACTAACTAGCTAGCTCAATGCTATGTATATTCGATGCCCCTGACCACTTATCATTGAAGCAGGCAATAATCATCCCACTTATATTTTTTTGGACGGATTTTAATTTATTATAGGATGCGAACTGTTTTGGCCGGGTTGGTTCATGTCTGCATGCAAATGGCTTATCACTCTTTAATAATAACCAAAATTAACAATATTTACTAATTGGTATCACTAAAAAAAAAGACTTTTCTTTATATCTTCTCCATGTCATGTTTAAAGTGGAGAAAATCATAACTTATTTTCATTTTTGAAAATATTTGAAGGCGAGTATATATTAATTTTTTTACTTCTCACCGCTCAAAAAAGGCATTTATTAATTTTCAAATGTGAAGAAGAGTGGAGTGAATAAAAGTATAATAGAGAAAAGTTTTTTCACGCTTTTTTGGCGTGTAAAAATTAAGTTTCAAAATTAACATATATTTACATCTAAATTTTTTTTAATATAAAAATGAATCTAAACTTTTTCTTGATCATAAAAATTGATGTAGAGAAGTTGTAGCCTTTACTCCACTACATATTTTTGAAACTTGGAAAAAAAACAATTTGCTTGCTATGTATATAGGTAAAATATTCTATGGGTTGGTTGAGTGTTTGGTGATTCAAAACTTAGGACTAACCGTGGAAAGGTTAGTGCATGACTGTCCGGCTCCGAGTCACTCTTGAGTTTAAGGATTGGCTTAAAAGATAACAACATTTGTACTTTGTATATGTTACATATCGGCTCTTTAATCCACCATGATATAGTAAATCCAGCTCTAATATGCTGGGTGGTTCCTCAGAGAATTTGCATTAAATTTACACGAAAAAAAGAATTTTTAGCATAGAGGTTTTGATATAATTATCAGAACCGGTTTGAGCCAGTATAATCCGTTCTTTCATTGGAGAACGAACAGCCGTGACCCGAGTGGCAATACTTGAGCCAACAATAGTCACACACACCAATCACTCTAGCGCCAACTCTAGGATTCAAACCCCTAACGTTTTCACTCAACCAATAGACCACCTTTCGCCATTACTGAGCTCCATCTTGTACAACCGCTAATCTGGTGTGATATCAGGGTCTGCACCTAGCTAAATGAGGAAGTTCTAATTCAGTGTGAACCCAAGAAGAGGATGGTCCAAATAAAGCAGAGGAAACGCGGAAATGATAAAAGCTATTATGGTCCCGAGACAACGCCTTAAAAAATTCTTACGTTAGGAGGAAGGGGGTCCAATGTTCTTCGTCTGTATTTCTATGGCCTAGCTTTATAATATTTCTATGTTTTTGGGTCTAAGACGTGTGAGCCCCCGACTATGGATTGACGAAGAAAAAAGGATAAAACAGAAATTGATTCAAGCGGAACTGCTCTCTTTTTTTCTCATACTTTCGTCGTGAAATGTCATCCTCAACATTTCACCATGGCCAGAGTCTGACATGTATGTCCATGTATATATAGGTGCTGGCAGAGCTAGGAGTCGATTGGCTCTATATTCTAGAGCTCCTTGTCCTCCGACTGGGTAAGAAGCCTTGTTCGCCTGAGCTTATTTTGCCAATCTGGATTTTGGGTTCTGGGTGCAAGGGGAGTAGAATGGGGAGACAACCTTGCTGTGACAAAGGGGGGTTGAAGAAGGGTCCTTGGACTGCTGAAGAAGACAGGAAGCTCATCAACTTCATTCTCACCAATGGTCAATGCTGCTGGAGAGCTGTTCCTAAGTTTGCAGGTTCAGAAAATGTTCTCACTCAACTTTTAACTTATCTAGGGAGCTCTAGTTCTTTCTCTGCACCAAGTAATTAAAATGTATAGTTTAGATTGAGATCTTGAACTTTCACAATCTTCCCACTGGTTGTGCAACTGAACATGAAATTAAGACAAACTGATTGCATTGATCTCCATGAACATAGAAATTCTGCTTGAGTTAATTGGAGCAACATCAATTAAGCACTGATAGAACGCTCTTGTAGTATAGGAGTGTAGGCAAAACATTTTGTTCCTTTTGAAGTGTGCATTTGTGGTTTCGAAGAAAGAATAGTTTCTTCTCATGAGTAATAGTGCTTGAATTGTGTTCCTTCGTGTAACTTCTTGAGAATGGAGCAGGCTTGCTAAGATGTGGAAAGAGTTGCAGACTTAGATGGACCAATTATCTGAGGCCTGATTTGAAAAGAGGGCTGCTCTCAGAAGAAGAGGAGAAGCTTGTCATAGACCTCCACTCCCGTCTTGGAAACAGGCAATCCATTAGCATTCTTGATTCTTAATCCAAACTTACGTACCCTAGGAATCACTACCCTGAACTAGTACGTATAATAATTGGATTTTATTTGTGTTTTATAGATGGTCCAAGATTGCTTCCCATCTGCCAGGTAGAACAGACAACGAAATTAAGAACCATTGGAACACCCACATCAAAAAGAAGCTCAAGAAGATGGGAATCGACCAAATTACCCACAAACCTCTCACTCATCCTTCTGATCGCCAACACATCAAACAACCAGAAGATAAAAACAAGGAAAGTGTTGATACAGTGAATATCAGCTCTCCCACTGCTGCTGTATCTGGTTGCAATTCCGTGTCAGAAGTAACCCAGAGAAGTACAAAATCTTCAGAGGAACCCATGTCATTGAAAATTGAAGAGTCCCAAATGAATGAAGTCCAAAACGAAACCGAAGTTCTCCAATCTACGTCTCCAATGTTTTGCATTGATGATGTCCCCATGATCCAACCACATGAAATGCTAATCATATCAGCTCCATCATCTGTATCTGATTCTTCTCACAATGAAGGAGAAGAATGGAGAAATTCCAATGACTTGCACTTGTGGGAAATGAATCAAGAGATGCATTGGCTGGAGTCCATAACTGATGACAAGGAAAGTGATCAGTTGGCATTTAAACAAGAATGGTAGAAGTACTTCTCATGATTTTAGTTGATTGATGATCTGCAAGTGTACTTGAAATTAGTGCATGATCTTGCAGCTGGCAAATATCAAAACTTGTTTAAAACAATTTCACTTGGTAAATATTTTATGTAAATATGTAGTCGCAGCAGTGGACGGGCCTGATTTAATGGAAAAAACATACAACAACCCTCCACCCCCACCAAGGCCGGCCTTGGCTGGAACTTGGTCGTTGGCCACCACCTTTTTTTTTTTTCTTAAGGTGCACCTTAGCCGCCATCGTCAGGTCAGCCATCGCGAGTTAGACCTGGCTATCCCCCGACTTGGTCGGGTAATGACTAGGTTCAGCCCATGGCACCCTGACTTGAATTGCGGCTACAAGATTTAGCCGCACTGCCACACAAGGCCATGACCAAATCTGGTCGGGGGAAGGAAGTCGTCACATATGGCCATACCCAACAATTTTTTTTTTGTTTGAAGATATATGTATATGTTTATATATGATGTGGGCTATCATCGATTAGATTTTAGTACATGCATATATTTATATATGATACAAATATATTACGTTAACTAGAATCCAATACATGTATATATTTATTTATGATCCAGACATATATATATTTATTTATGACACGGGCATATTACCGCAGCCTAAATTTTAGTACATGTATATGTTTATAACACATTGTATGCTCTATTAAATTGTACGGGTTGCACATGATGCCATTATGTTTTGTGTTTCCGACTTATGTTTTTGAAATTTCCTTTATAAAGTTTATACGATAATAGTTAAATTAATAAATTTTACAAATTTTTAATATCACACTTCGGTAAGTGAATAGACAATATATATATATATATATATATATATATATATATGTATGTATATATACATTTTTTATAACTTGATTGTAGATGCATGGACGATGTCAAAATTATATTTTCAAAAGATATTTAATGAAAAATGAGTTCCGTCTGTAAGTAGATAAATAATATAATCTCATATAACAACGGCAGTTAGCTAGTGTGCAGATGGTGAACTACTAATTAAACAATGAGCATTCTACTTCCAACATTCATTTTCAACCCCCAAATAATAGTGGCTGGGATTGCGTATGATCTTATGCCACCTTTTTTTACGATCATAGACATTATCCATATTCATTGCTAAGAACAATTTGATTGATTGATATGATAACTATATTTATGATTAACTAGCTTAGTGGCATGTCATGTGAGACTTCTTTGATAAATATATATATTGAAATAAAGAAGACCAATTAATTATACTCAAATCATGAATCTTGATCTGTTTTGTACTTCTAATGATTAATGTGCAACGAGTACCTACCTCTAATTACACGATTACCATCTTGTATTTATGCATTTTTTTTTTCAAAGCTGCTTTTTTTGCATTTTTATACGTAAGCAAAGAATGCATATCTTTCTTTCATAATTAAAATATAATAAATTTTGAGCACGAAGTTTATAAACATAAGATTACTTCATTAAACGGATCATGATGAGCTTGATTAAATGGTGTAGTGGGCCAATTATTAGCGTATCTTCATAGACAACAATCTTTCGTGTAAATTTTTATAAGAGACTAATATATATGCTTCTACGGCTAGCTGGAAACTGGTAGATCATTGCATTATACAGCTATAGTATATATACTTAAGAAAACTAATCAGTAAACCAAGCCAAGTCATAGTATATATAACGTTGACTTAGACAATCGGTGATCATTATATATAAGCTTCATACAAAAATTAAAATAAAATAAACCTGTAGTGATTAATGTCACCCAAGTCAATCTAAAGACCGGGTTTAAAGTCAACATGAACCCTTCGTGAAATTTATGGCCGAGGGGCAGATATTAATTGAGGCAATAAGCATACGGCCAAACATGTATTTCTTCAGGTTTCACAACGAAAAAACATGTGCAATTCATCTAGCTTCACCAATTAAACCCATAATTAATGTGCCAAAGTACTAGCATGCACTAAGGTAACCTAGAGACATAATAAAATATGTTATCTCTTAAAAAATAATTAATTAAAATTTTAAAATTGAAAGATCTATATTTTATTTTTATTTATATATAGGATCTTACCTCATTCTGTAATATATATGAGACTAAATTAATAAATCTCATAATCCACCTATGTTTAAATATTTAGTTCTTAAAATTTCTTACTTGACCTGTTGTTAACTTCAGTTCACAACCTTCTTTGATAATAGTAACGACTCGACTTAATCTCTTTAAAAGTCAACCCAAAAGCTAAAAATCTTGATCCATGCAATATTGGATCAAACCGACAAGTTGTAACCAGTCAAATTTGTAATAGATAGCGACTCTTGCATGGTACATTTAAAAAAAAAAAAAAGAAGAGCGAGAACAGGATGAAGATGGATGAGAATAGATGTATATTGTTAAGAGAACGCGTGAAGGGGTTATTCTCAGTAGGTATGGTGAGAGCTGCATATATGGTTTCTCTCCCCCAACCAGGTTGACTGGCCATAGTGGATAGATACAATCATAGAATTATAGTTCTTGGCAACTTGCCCAATGTACGTAGAATAACTACTATGAACAAATTTTCCGCAGCTAGCCTCGCCACTTGAACTTGCCCGTCATGGCCTGATTGGTTAGTCGCATCTTTGTTACTTTTTTCAACCATAATTGTCAATAGTCAGATGCCGTGACCCTTGGCGTTACGTATGAAACTACTGTTCTCCTAATAAATTTTGGCCAGTTAAGACAATACTCAAGTTCCCCGGTAGAAGCTGCATGGAAAAGATCTAATGAGCACTAAGTCTGGCATTAGTTTAGCAAGATGAAAGGAATTAGTCACATATTAGCTTCTACGTTAGGGTGATGAATAAGTACTGTTGGGATCATCGGCTAAGGTCGTTGTTCCATAATATTCGTCACTTACAAATAAGACAACAAAATTTTTCTAAGTGGAATATCAATATCGATCACTTCGTCATTCCCACGGCAAGAAAATCATTACTAGAGCTAATTTTGTCTTCTTCGAAGTCAACGGAGTCTCTACTACATGAATTCTACCGCACTTCCATATTCCTCAGAGCTTTCCTCGATATTCGTCGTGCGTCCATTCAATAATATTGCTAGTCTGGTATTAATTGTCATCCTTGAAGATGAAAGATCAGCTTAAAAGAACAATATGGTTTGTCGCATACATGTGGACGGTGGATTATTCCGACTAGTTCCTATGGTTTCTGATGATTTTGCATGTATATGATATCATAATTGGAAAAAAAGGGTAACTAGCTACGACGTGCGACTCCAATTTGATGATAACTAAACTCGAATGAGATCGATACCATACAAGTCGGTGGCGGTTGCACATTATACTCTCCTCCGCAATGGAAATTAACGCACATCTTCAAAAGCAAACGTTAGAAGTAGTCGTAGATAAAACTGCATATATGTTGAGCCAAAAGCCGATACCGTAGATTTGATCAATTGAAGCCTGCATTTTAGTGATTCAAATATCGTGCATTGCTTAATGATATACTTCCGTCTGGAAAGCAGCAATATGAGGTTAGAGTAGTTGTAACAGCTAGCTACCATGGAGAGGCTTTCGGCGCATATGTTCGATTGCGTCGGTCACCAATTCATGGGTTCACCGAATTACATTGATCACTTACATTTTCCTTTAGCCATTTGATAAATGTCCAGCGGAGAAAATTGCCCTATAGACTAAACAATCTAGATAATAGTAAATTTGAGGGTATAATTAATTGAAAGGACCAAATATACATATTATATTTTGTGTTGAGTTTCAATTCCATGTGTCCTTCAATCCTTTAAAGGGATGATTAATCCAGTTGTTCCAAAGGGTTCATATCTTTAAGCCTATAAACCTTAGAATCATATAAATAAAGGTGTCAAGTGTGTAATATGATTAGCATGCTTATAATATAATCTCAGTAATACGTTAATGTCTTTTCGCAGGCCAAATTCACGGCTGTCAATCATAGTTGTCCATTTCAGTAGGCTCAATTAGTAAACTGAAAATATTGTATAAGAAGTAAAATAACCCTCCGAGCATTAGGCTTGGCAGGCTCATTATTATACTCAATCTTGGTTTTAAAAGTTTTATTTGACTCCAATGATTTTACAAGTCAGGTAAACTTGAGTGAGTTAATTCGATTTGAGTCAAATTGCTATAAAAAAATTAAATATAATATTATTTTTAGATTAGTCAAATTAATATTGTGACCTAAATCATGCATTTATCAATTACAAATATATAAAAAAAGAGAACTATATACTAACTTTCATATATTTTTTTACTCACATAATTAAAATTTTAAATTCAATTCAATGACGTCCCGAGCTGAGTCTAGATTTCAAGCTAATAAACTTACACTAAATATCAACTCCAACTAATAAAACAACATATAAAATATGATCTATCCACAATAAGAGATTCAAATAAGTATAAGAAAATAAAATGAAGGAAAACTTACATAATTGTCATTAGGATGAATGCTGCTTTTGCAAACTTAAAATGAGTAGTTTGGATGAAAGGGATCATGCTAAGGAGTTCTTATTTGATAAAGGAAAAACAAAAAAAAAGGTAAATGAAAGAAATTATTATTATTATATATAACAGAGAGTTTATAAATAATTGATTATAAGAATAATAGAAATATCAAGTAAGAGCCAAAAGTAATGAGCTTGTTGGGATGAGAGGCAAGAAGTTAGGTTTCTCTCACTTGCTTAATTTTCATTCCTCTCTACTTTCTTTTCCTTCTTTGGTACTCGCCAATCCAAGTTTTCACAGGGGATGGAGAGATGGTGAGGTCTTATTTATAGAGCATAGAATTGAAGAGATATCTGTCATAAGTTATAGACATTTTAATGTTTAATGCTTGGTAAATCATTCCATCAACTTCCACCTTGGAGTTTGTGTCATGTCCATTCATCTTTATCTAGTTATTTTCCTTTTAATTCTTTTTTCCCCCTTTTGTGAACCATGCCCATTCGTTACAAAATTATTATAATTTATCTTATTAATCAATGAAGGCATATGTATAAAATTAAAATCTATTTTTAACATAGTCTGTAATTCATATATATATATATATATATATATGAATTACAGACTATGTTAAAAA
>JAVDBV010001757.1:0-18407 GCA_032619315.1 Piper longum
TATATATATATATATAGGTCTTGGTAGGGATTCATAAAATAGGCCCGAATGCAACTTGTCGTGGATCTTATTTTCGAAAACATACTCGAAAGATCTCATCTGCAGGGGTTATTAATCTGAAAGATTGATCGATTAAATTACCCAGGTTAAGTGGGAACTAATAAAATACCACTTAATTCGTCCTGCAAATAATAAAATAAAACACAATATGGTAGAGCATAAAATAAAAACTGAGTCCTAAACGGACCTGGTAGAAGCTTCAAGCGAGTCCACGCGCCTAAGTGACGAGCTCCTACTCCGTACATACACATCAAATCTAAAAGATAACGCCCACTAACTAAATGATGCATTAAACTCATCATGAATATCACAATGCAATTATCAATAAAAAGTCATCAATATAAAAATATCTCATCCTATTCATCTCAATTTTATTACGTTTTTCTAAGTTACATTGTAGTCAATCGGCATGCTCAAATTTACCTCAATTAGATAACTAACTATCAATCAAATCATGCAAATCATCACTTCATTTACAATCAATCACTTCTTACAACAATTAATCATTCCTAGCATGTTGCGCTAATAAATATCAATTTTTAATAATTAAATTGAATAAAAGTCTATACTTAATCGTCAATCACATGCAATTGTGGCTGGCTCGAGTGAGGATTGGCGGGAAGAGGGGAGGGAGAAAAAGAAGAAGTTGAGTGAGAAGGTTGATGGTGGCTGAATGACTGAAGTGTGGAATATATAGATGTCAAGGTGAGAAAAAAGAATGGTCAAGTGAGAAAAATAAACGTTCAAGTGAGAAAACTAACGGTCAATGAGAAAAATAAACGGTCAGTGAGAAAAACGAATGGTTGTCTTATAATATAAAATTTAACTCGACTCCTACTCAAGTAAAAAATAATACTAACTCGTAATAATTCTAAAAAAAAATTTAGAAAACAAGGACAAATGTAACACACGTCAATGACATGCTCTATAACTAATAACCCACTCAAACTGCCTATAACGCATCCTAATATGTTATTCGGCCTAAAAATAATTCCACGATAACTCATATATTATGATAACTCATTCAGAGGTTGTCTTACTGACATCATTATATACTTGGGCACATATGACTCTCATGGTTTATAACACAAGATCGGCTTAGGCTCGATACGCGCGCTTTGAAATTGACCTGACTGAAAATAACGGTTGAACAGGCCGGTTCAGACTATAAAACCTTGATTCAAATCACGGGTTTTACAACTAGGCTGTGTAATTTCACTGGTTGAGCTTGCCTCACTAGTCCGTTAGGACTCCTCTCTGCTTAATCTGCTTTTTGGTTCTATGTTTTTTTGTTTTCAAGTCGTAAGACGTAGTTAGTGATGTCTTATTGGATCCCATTCCCTACAGTTCTTCTTATTGATTATTTAAATTAATAAAATTTCAAGGTTGAAATCCATTGATGAGTTTTCAAAAGATAAGATCCAGCTCAAAATTCGTTTTAGTGTTATCCTTTTTAGGCATTTTAAACTTATTTTATGATTTTTAAATTTTCTATGCATGCGTGATGGATAGTACGTGTCGCCCTGTGGTGCTCAGTTTGGTAGTTAGTGTTTTCTTCATCATACATCATCAATTATTAGTTGAATTGTGTGTTGGGCATGTATACATAAAGATTTATTATTATAAATGAGGTTTTGATTGACTAATGATGTGAGAAATTTTATAAATTTAATGATTTGACCATAGAATCGTGTCGTTCCTTGAGTTCCTAGTTACAAATTAATACTTGGTTTGGCTTGAAAATATTTTTAAGTGGTGACCATGTGTGTGGATGCAAGTCATGTCATTGCATATCATGTGGTTAGCAAATATACATTCCTAATGTATATTTTTTTGTTCTAGGGAGTGCTTGCTAGCTTTTGTACGGAGATAACTTTTGGAGGTTTTTCAATTTTCGCATACCTTGTATGATAAGTAGTCAATACACTATTTGGTCATTGATTGGTGGGGAGAGAAACGAGTTTGTGGCATTGGTATGTTGGACATGCATCAGGTCTTTGCTTTCATAGCTGAAAGATATGGTCTAAGTTTCGATGTTTTGAAATTGACATAAGGAGTCTGGGAAGAGATTTAGTGTATTATCATCCCTCTTGGATAGTGGCAGTGTTTGTGATCATAAATAGATATTATTTTTGTCACATCAGCTAAATCTGTTGAATGGGGGTTAGGCATAAACTATGTGATTAATCATCTTGTTCATTATTGTTATGCATATTTGGTAGTTTTATGACCAATGCAGAATTGCCTCTAAATGTAACAACTAGCTGGGAGTATGAATTGGTGCCTCGATGGGGGAAAACAATGGCGGACTACATCAAATAATTAATATTGATTATTTAGTTAAACTTGACTGATTACTCTAGTTATATATTTTATTAGTAGTGGACCATGGTTTGTTCATTAGGAGCTTATTTATTTTATCTACTGCTTTATGATTAGTATATGATAACTCTAATATATTAGCGGATATGTTCTTGACATGCGATAATTATATTAGTGGTCATTAATTGACATTTAATGAGTAGTAAAATTCCTATTATATTGGCATGTCCGATGATTTATCTTTTATTATTCCTTGTTGTGTATTATTTGAATCAGGTTGGACCAAAAGTTTCCCTAAGTTCGGTAATAGTGAGATCGGATTAATTTTTCAATGGTTGCTATTAGATAAGTAATTTTGTATAATGTACTATGTCAAAGTAAAGAAGATGATGGAGTAAGGATGTCAAACATTTATGGCCAGTTTGAGAAGTTCCGGTGAAGAATCAACAGAGTTAGCTTCCATCCCTGTGGTTTAGAATTTTTTGATGTATTTCTTTAAATATTATTGGGTATTCCACCACGTAGAGAGGTTGTGTTTAGTATTTATGTTGCCCCTCGTACAAAACCAATCTATAAAGTACCTTACTGGATGGCACCAGCTGAATTAAAAGAGTTGAAAGCTCAGTTGAAGGAGATGCTAGAAGCTAGATTTATTCATCCAAGTACATCACCATAGGGTGCACCGGTACTATTTGTCAAGAAGAATGATGGATCTCTCTGTCTTTGCATTGATTACAGATGACTTAATAAGGCTACAATTAAAAATCGGTACTCATCACCAAGGATTGATGACCTATTTGACCAATAAGGATGGCATAAGTGTTTTCCAAGATAGATCTTCATTCTGGTTGTCATTAGCTGAGAGTAAAGGAAGAAGACATCCCCAAAACCACATTTAGAACTCGATATGGGCACTATAAGTTTGTAGTGATGCCTTTTAGACTCACTAACAACCCTATAGCCTTCATGTCAATCATGAATATGGTGTACCATTAGTATTTAGTCAAGTTTATCATTGTTTTTATTGATGATATCCTTTTTTATTCTGATAATGGGAGTGATCATGAAAAAAACCTAAAGGTGGCACTTCAAATTGTTAGAGATAACAAGTTATATGCCAAATTCTCTAAGTGTGATTTTTGGATGAAGTTGCATCTTGGATTGGCTAGAAACATGAGTAGACTCGTTAGGATGCGTGGTCGGTTGTATGTGCCAAATGTGCCTAATTTTCCTGGACTTCGTAGTGTGTACTTTGTGAGGGTCGTGTCTCTAGGTGTGGAGTGCACCCGAGCACCGCAAAGATGTATCATGATGTCTACCGAACTTACTGGTGGACTGGGGTGAATAGGGATGTAGTAGATTTTGTTATCAGATGTTTGATATGTGAGCAAATTAAGGCAGAGCATACGAGACTATATGGCACACTTCAATTGTTGCTGCATTTGAGTGGAAGTGGGAGGAGATTACATATGACTTTGTTACTTGATTGCCACTAACTTGTAGTCATTATAATGCTATTTGTGTTATTGTAGATCGGTTAACGAAGTCGGCTCATTTCATTCTGATTAGGAAGGATTAATCAATGGCCAAACTTGTTGCATTATATATATCGGAGATAGTTCGATACCATGATGTTCCAATGGTCATTGGGTCTAACAAAGATCCGAAGTTCACATCAAACTTCTAGATGGTGCTGCAGGCAGCTATGGGGACATAGCTGACTTATAGGCTAAATTGACTGACTTTTGATACAATTCGGATAGGTTTTGGGTCGGTTCTATGTTTGGTTTAACTTTTATATCGCGTATGTGGGGCAAGTTGGGTTGTGTTGCATGAAATAAGTTATGTATATCATGATGTGCATGGGATGTCATGTGGAGTGTGGAGGGCACAATTTGTGTTATCGATGATGATAGGTTTTCACTTGTTTGGGCGTTGTGGTTTGAGTGAGGATTAGGGTTTGATTAGGGTCGTGACTGCATTTAGACCTCCGTGTTGGGCTTTTGGGTTGTTCATATCATGCATTGGGAATCTCATATGTGTCAGCCACCTCAATTTAATTGTGCTTTCATATGAGTTTGAATTGGCTACCTCATTTTAGGGTTTTCAGTCGATTTGGTACTTGAGACCTCAATTCCTGTTTATAGAGATTTTATTTGACTTTGTGTCAATTTAATGTTACAACGGTGTCCATGAGAGCTTTCCAATGGTATATATGTTATGGGATCCCCTTGGTGGGCCCCACATGTCGACACAATATGGGGAGTTCCACCGTTCAGCACAACCTGTTCTACCTCCCTACTTTGAACCTCCATATCTCCCTACCCGACCCCCATTTGCCATGTCATCACCTCCACTGTATACATCTTGTCACCAGCAGAAAATTTAGTCCCTTGTTCAACCATAGTGCCGCCATGATCTGCCATAAAATTGCCTAGAAATTTGGTCAAATTTTGGAAATCACCAGCACTACAGTCACTTTGGAATGCCACCGCCATCGTATCACCATTTTGCCTATATTTCTTTGTTTTTGGTAATTTAAGATTCCCTATACTTCTTTTGATGCACTCTCATGAAATATGTCATGTTTAGGACACTTTAGAGTATTTTTATATTTATTTATTTTTTATTTAATTATTTATCAAATTCTTAAATTAGTTATTTATTATTTGATTCGTGTTTTTTATTTGCTATTATTTATTTATGACTTGTACATGTGAGATTAATTTTATTTGACCATGTAGTATTATTATACCAAAGACTAAGTGTATTTTAGTGTCATACATGAGTTAATTTACAATGTAATTCTTTAATTATTTTAATTATATGATCCATGCATGATTATGACTTGGTTTATTTTATTAATTTCTAAATTGTGCTCGTGAGCTAGGATTTAATTATTTCAGGACTTGTTAATAAAAAGTAATGCTGAAATATTAATTTGATGCACGTGTCAATGTATTATGTGTGGATTATTGTCGAATACTAGGGTTTTACCACATTTTATGTGTTATGCATATTTTAGTGATTTAATTGCTTTATTTAGTTTAATTTTTGTTATGAGTACATACTCACTTCATCATGCATCATTTAGATTAGTATTTGTGATTGAGTTGGGGTTTCGATTTAGGCTTCGATGTCCGAGCTTGCAGTTAGAGTGCGCATACTTTGAGCTTGGATCACAGGTCTATTAGAACTCGCCTTCTCTCTTTTATTGCAATACTCTTGTCATGATTTATTTTCATCGTGGCATGTGTCAAGTGGATATTTTATTGTTTATCACTTTGTACAGGTATTTATTTCAAAACAATGGGTCAAGTTTATCGAAAAACCCATTTAATATGGGATTCTTAAAATGGATTTTCAATGTGATTAGTAATCTTCAAGGATAGGATCCCTCAAGTTGATTTTGAAAACCTAGCCTTGCTTCAAGTTGCCCTTATTTCCTTGAGGCCTATTATATGATTTATCCCAAACCATATACATTCCTTTATTGGATTTTGTGTTCATGTGAGCTGTGGAATATGTTTACTCCAGTGAGGAGGGCAAACATGTTACTCCTAATGAGGAGGGCCACATTATAATTGCATCTCTACACTCTGAACTTCTCACACCGAGAGAAGTGTAGAGTATTACCGTATTCTACGAAACATGTCATGATTGTGGTGTACTTGGCTATTGGATCTTGAGGACTCTGAGATTGGCAGGCATGGAGGATGTGGAAGGCGGTTATGTGTTGACAGGTTCATGGCTCAGATGTCCCCAGTTGTAGTAGGGGATCCTAAGTGGTTTTGCCAGGGTGAGAGTTCTTATGTGATTATATTATCATTTTGTTTCTCGTGAGTTGTTGAGCTCACCCACAAGTTATTGTTTAGTTATTTGGGACCAATGAAACTTGTTACTAACGTTTTCCTATCTATATAGGTATTGATCAGGAACCTTGGCAGAAACTGACGGAAGGACATGGCGACTTCATAGACACACCTGGCGCATGTCTCTTCTTGTTTATCTTTAGGTAATTATTTTATGACGACATGATTGGAGACTTATTTGTTTATCTACCTCTAGACTTGTATTTTAATTTGTATTATGACTTTGTTTATGGCATGTTTGTGTTGTGAGACTCCTCGGTTGTAGGACGACATGTTATGAGTGATGACCATTCTCTATTTGGTAATTAATTTTATTTATACTTATATTTTGTAAGGCCGTTACATGTAGCGATTGATATTAGGGTGTTGCATGTCATATAGTATTCATGCATTTTATTTGTCTTCTTATTTCGCGGCGCTTAGATTGGTTGTTTAGATCTGGGTTGTTTCACTTAACATATTGATTGGTTTAAGGCGTGACTCAAGTTGATTATAAGATTTTCGTTCGGTTCCTTAGTGAACTGGATTGTAAGATTTTGGAGCTTACAATTCTTACTGTGAGAAGAGCCCACATGAAGACCAGTGTTTTAGGTATGATGTCATAGCACTCGATGATGCCTCTATGATTTTTAATCTACCTATGCGATTTATGTGGAACAAGTAACAACGGCCCACTATTACTTTACTCCAAGAGCAGCATTATCTAAGAATAAGATTACCTAACTCAAAAGTTGAAACTAAGTAGAAAAACTAGATCACACATCTTCATTATGAAAAATTCAACCTCTTAACTGCAGCGGGGTGTGCCTCTTCTGTAGTTCAGAGTGATCATGTATGCATTTGTAAAGTCACCCTCATAGTTGTTGGGGAGGTGTTGCTTCTCCCGTGATTTGGAGTACTCATATTAAGAACATGTAAGCTAAGTGCCTTCCTATGTAGCATGATTCAGCATTCATTGTACAATAAGTCTTATAAGGTGTAACACCATAATTTTGGTTCACTTAACAACCATATTTATACACCCTGATTTATATTTGACATGTCTAAAGCTGCTAATGTATAAGACTCGATCAATAATATAGATCAAAATAACCTGTTTGGCATCGAGAGAATAGAAGACACTGCTAAATATGTGTGAAAAATCATCAAATATAAATAAAAGTATGAAAAAAAGTAACTGTAAAACCCATGAATTGAGTCAAAAGTTTTACATTAGTGAACCAGTAGATTCAACCATTGGTTCGAGTTGATTCAGTTTCATGACTGCATGTTGAGTCGAGGACAACCATGCATTATAAGCGATGAGGGCCAAGTGTATCCAGGTATATGATGATAACGTTAGAATGATGGTGAGAAATGAGTTATCAAAGTATATGACAGTATGCGGTTATTTTTTTGTGTATTTAATCGTAGAATTATTTTTAGGTTGAATCATGCATTATGACGTATTATTGAGCAGTTTTGGTGGGTTATTAGTTATAGAATATGTCATTGTGATGCTATGATGTATATTATATTTTTTAGGATTTTCCCTATTTTTTAAGATTTTTTTGGATTTATTACGGATTAGTTATTATTTTTTACTCAAATCGGACTTGAATCAACTTTTATTTATAAGACTGCCCCCCTAGACTTTAGCCAGACTTTTCTTCTCCCCAAACCCTCAATGCCGCCTCTGTCCTTGTCGTCGACGCCACCTTCAGCAACTGCACCAACACCAATCGCTGCTGAGTCATCGTCGTGTCGTCCAGAGCATTCCCAGCCGCCACCCGACCTCCACGACGCATGGGAGTCGAGTGATAGTGCTGCCCATCTTGGAGTCAATTTGCCGCCGTCCTTACCACTTCGCCGCTACCGTGCTGCCGACGCCTTCCCCATGACCTAGCCATGCTTTCTCTCATGCCCAGCACCACAGGCGAAGCTGACCAAGGGCCGATCGAAATGGGAAGCCAAACCTGGCAGACTCGTTGTCGTTATCAGTGGTCATCACCGCCGTTGTCACACATGACCACCACTATTGGGTCGAGCTCGTTGAGTCGGTACCAACTCATAGCCCCAGTTGCTTCGCCAAAAAAGTTGCCAAAAAGTCGCTAGAAAGCGTCGAAAAACTTCCAAAAATAGCTAAAAAACTAAATTCACTGAAATTTGCTGGATCTATACCAAATTCATCCAGTCAAACCCGATTGAATTTCAGACGTCGTCGGGTGCCAAATTCGAATCTCAAACTACACAACAAACCCTAGCCATCATGGATTACTAATGACACATGTATAATTACTTCGACTTAATTACTTAAAAGTGATAATTGTTAGTACAATATGCTAGGATTGATTGATTGATGTGTTAAATATTTTTATTGTAATTAAAAATATTAATTTTGTAATTGAATTGTATTAGAATGAATGCTAAGGAACAAATTAAGTAAATTAAGCATGTAATGTTAATCTAATACAACATAGTATTGGAAATCTTATATGGATTGATGTATAATTTGATATGAGTTGTGTCTTGATATGTGTGTGACATAAGATGTGTGAACATATCATAAGGGCATTAACTTTTAATTTGATTTATAGGTACGTAATATAAGCTACCTGCCTAAGCACGTAAATATGATTAGAGTTTTTACGAGATCCATTTAGAGCTCTTTTGTGGATTGACTTCTATACTCATATTTTATTTTAATAGATAAGTGGGCGCACCGAGTGGTGAATTTATTGTATCCACTCCACGCGAATCATCTAATCATATAAAATTTTTAGAATAACTTTCGAAAATAAGATCCTTTAAATTTATTTTCGAAAATTTAGATTGAGGTCACTATGCCTTCTGATTATTTTATTGAAATACCTGCCAAGGCCTATCATGAAAAGTACATCTTTACACGGTTTAATTTTAAATTTCCAATAAACAAACTACTCCACTAATTTTTCGTGTTTTCATGTGGGCAAGGGAACTGCGTGGCTTGATCAGATTGGTTGGATGGATGAAGCGACACCTGTCCACCGTCAAGCCGATGCTTACCCGATCGCGGCCGTTACTTTCCAACGTGCATGTTGACGTGCCTTCCCCGATTTTCAATCGTCTCATATGTGTATGCTCGGATTCGACTCATCGTCTCGTCGAACGGTCACGATTGCCTCTCTCCTTCCACAAAAACGAACCCCACACACTATAACCTCCCTCATCAGTGTTTTTGTAATTTGATCCACTTTTTGGACGTCGATCGGCACATCTCACACCACACCACCACTGCTTCAACTTCATGATCTGAAATCCGGTACACTTATTTGGTAATTTTCTACGTTGTGATGATGTTAGCCATCATTATGCGATCCAAATTCACACATTAAAAATTTTAAACCATTAGATATATATTTACTGCTGCTTAATTGTATTTGTATGGACTAGGAATGAGGTGATGAGCTCGGCGCAGGTGGTGGAGATGAGGGGGAGTTGCAGAAACAACGGCGGTGGTGATGGAAGTGGGTCGTTGGAGTCTGAACAGGGGAAGAAGTTGGGGTGTTCGTCGGCGTCCGGTGGCGATGCGAGTGCGTGGCCCAAGCTTGTGATTGGTCTAACCAACGAGGAGAAGGAGGAGGACTTTTTGGCGTTCAAAGGGTCTAAGCCTTCTCAAAGGCCCAAGAAAAGGTCCAAGACCATCCAAAACAATCTTAATGTGAGTAGGCTATATGCTCATTATATTTTATAGGAAAATTTATGGCCACATAGGGCTGTTAATTGAGTTTGTGACCATTAATATTTAGTTTTAATTTAATGTTTAACTCGGCTAGACTCAATGTTCAAAATTAAAAAATGTCGGGCTCAAATCGTAAAGTTTGAGTTCAAACCGAGTTCACAGGGCGGTGTTGACTTGACATGCTCAATTTCATTGAGGTCGACTAGAACTCTATTCACCGAGGTTGAATTCGATTCAATTCAAATACTTATAATTGCTCTAATTACTTTCCCTGAAACAAGATACATCTCAACCATGTGCATTTTGTTATCAGAGAATTATACCTGTTGATACATCTCAACCATGTGCATTTTGTTATCAGAGAATTATACCTGTTGGTTTTTTTTTCAGGTATATTAGTTTGCATTACATAATAAGGTCCAAGTTTAAGTGGAGTTCAAGCAGATTTATTGCTTTTTTAAGTTGAGTTGAGTTCAAATATAGCTATCAAGATCTCATATGAAATCGACTCGAGTTCGAATGAGCTCCGAGTTAGATCGGATCGATTTTAAACATACATCAAACTCAACTTGCTCTATCAGCAGCTCTGCCCACGTCCGCCCTTTAATAAATGAGATATTTTAACTATGGCTAACCCATTTATGAGTAGTCCACTTAGAAACCTAGTAACCTGCTTACAAATTATATGGGTATAATTTTTAGCATTTTATGGGATGGCTTGGCAGTAACAAATTGGTTATAAATTATAATTTTCTTTAGCTGCTTTTAATTATGGTAGGCTATTGTTTGTGCAGCTGGTGAGCCCTGGTTCATGCCGATGCGAATTGACTCTGCAAAGGTACGAGGTTCAAGAGAAGAGAATTCCGAAGAAGGTATTAACGAGACTCGTTCTTGTATATACTCCACTCAAAATGCTACATTGACTCATCCTACGTAGTTTAGTATTTTATTTTTTAAAAAACTTCTTCCTTAACTTACCGAAAGCATCACTTAGCCTTTTAATTAAAAACCTTCCCTTAGATCTATTCAACACTAACATAATTAGAAAAAAAAATTAAAAAGGAATTTTATATTTTAAATTCTCTACTAAAAAATTTATGCATAATTACTTCATCAAAAAATAATAACTAAAGCATCCTTCGAGTAAACTTTGGATCAAATAGAATAGAAAACCAAGCCAGCATCTTCCTCCTCTTCTCCTTCTTTGTTATCTACCTACTTTTAAAGAGTCGAGATCATAGTTAAAGATCCTCGTTTCACTTCACCTTGTTATATACCATATCAATGCTTAATTCTATTTTTTTTGTCTTTCTGGTCCTCTGACTATGTTCTTTTGGGCCTATAACGTCCCTTTTTTTTTTACGCCGGTAAAACTTAGTTGTGTATCTTTTTACAATAGTATATGAATGGCATCTTTGCATGTATTTAAACCAACGTAACCTATACTTTCACATTTTCTCTTAGGCACTTACAGTTATATTAGAAATCTCATCTTCAAAGCTTTTACCTGACATTCATTTTAACATACACATCGTGGATATTCTCATTTTATCAATACAACTACATTTAATAACCCAACACTCTATCTCATAGAGCAGAGCGCTAGGAGGATAACACTTTTATAAATCTTTTTTAAAAAACAACTTAAGTAATAATTTTAAAATAAAATACAAAGCCACTCATGCACAGCTTGGGTGCTTGGATTTTATGCTCTAATTAAGGACAACTAGATGAAGCTGCTTTAGATATGACCGTCCATTGGCCGCAATTTGGCTACCCCAAACTAGGGTGGTTGCCCAGCCGGACTAGATTTGGCTACCCCCGGCCAGCGTCGCTATCACTTCTGCCTAGGGTGGTGATATCTTTTTGCGTAGGGTTGGACGGACGAATTCTTAAAAAAAAAAATCATATTCTTACCTAGAAAACTTTAGAAGTAGGTACTAAATTCAATTCAAATTTCATGACCAGGATGGTTGGCGAGGCTTTGTAATTTGCATAAATTACCTTGATTGTTCAAGGCTCGTCTCTAATGTCAGTTCTATGAGCAGAGTACCTAAATTTTTTTTCTTATTTGGCATTGCAGAGGCGGAAGGGTCTGAAGGCTATGGGGAACGCAGAGTGCGAGTCTCAATAAGAATAGGTCTGCCATCCAAATGTAACCCATCTATATTCGTATAATCATATTATGGAGGCTAAACTGTGGAAAGTGCTACCGATTCCAGACTTTTGTAAATTAATTCTGTGTTCGTTTCAAGGCAATCTCCTCTTATTTATAAAAAGAGAAATAAAAGTTGGGCTTTGATAAAAATAGGATATTTGACTAATCAAAATATAATAAATTTAAAAAATAAATCAAATTATTTTAATATATTTTCTCATCCAATTAGAGTCTCATTAAAATAAAAAATCAAAGTTTGTCATTTTATTAAATTAAAATCATCCCAATTACAGTCTCATCATTAGAATTATCTCTAATATAAGTCATGCATGCCATGATTTTTATCCTAATTTGTATAGAAATAGAACATCACCAACATTTCAACTTTTTGGGGAGAGGTAATTGTTTCTAATGAGTGTCATGTGGGGGTGTTGGACATGCCTTGTAAAAAAATCAAAAAAAGTAAAAAGCTGAATGTCTTGAAGGAGCATATTAGGCGACTTAAAATCCATTTAGTTTGGACTTTTGAAGTAGTTTGTAAGCAATATTTACATTGACAAATTGAAATATCAGTATTGAGATGGAAATCCTACCAAACACAAGCTGTGTGTAGTTTCATGATATTAGTAATTCTGCCTCAATAATATTGGTTTCATCCATGTTAATTTTATGGAATTCATGTAGAATATAATTAAAGCATGAATGAAAGATGGGATATTTTTATGCATGAGGTATGCAGGCTGGAAGTGTTGGGCAAGTAATGATTATTAATGATATGATTGGTGTTAGTATAGTTAAGATTAATGATAATAGTGATGATTAGCATAATGTTAGGGAAGTTGAATCTATGATTAATAGAGGCCTTATGATGCAGTTAGAAGGTGGCGAAAAACCTTCCAACATTTAGTGGGTCGGTCGAAACTAAGCTTTTTTTTTTTTTATAGCATGAGTTACTAAAAAAATAGCAAAAGGGTATAAGCATCAATCATTGCAAAACAAATAGCTACCTGATCAAAATATTTTGATCCCTCAGTGAATCTCAGTAACCCTAAATACCAACAAGAGAAATAGTGAAAGCAATTACACTCGACGATGTTTCGGCATTGACCACATTAAACCATCAGAGCTAAAACTGATTCCTTAATCCCAAACAGTTCAGATACGAATTGATAAAACCGAGAATCAAAAAACTCTGCAATGTTTTTTCAAGGCAAAATAACCTATACTCAGGAAAACTGGCAAATGGGTCGGTGGAAGTTAGAACTACATATATGCATATTATTATTTATACAAGAAATCATGTGAAGTGGAAAAACCCACTAACTCTATGAAAAAGAAAAAAACAACAAAGAAAGAAAAACAGTGCACAAAGTCATGGCACTCTCTGTTGTCTATTTCCAAAGCCTAGATATTTGGGTGCTAGTTGTAACAGTGGTTCCAAAGCACTTGGGGCAAACTTCCTGGCAAACAGGAAGCAAGGGGACCCAGGCTGCCCATTATAGGTGCAATTCTGACTGCGAAATATGTTTTCCAAAAATGTTACTGTAATGTCATGCTTCCCAAAAGTTGCAGGGTGAGCTCCACCCCGCGACCAATCCACCCATGTAACACTTCTGTTGGCCAAGAGCTGGGGAGCTTCTATGGAGAGCATTGTGGGGAAGTAATGCTCATCCACATAACAAGGGGGTATGCAGAATTCTTTAAACTTGGGGTGGTACTTTGTGTCTTCTACAATAGTGATTGCCAGACGCCGATGAACTGCAAACCATTGTGCCCCTTTTCGCCAATCAGTGATCTCAACTTCTGGCGCCATGCTTTCATCGTAGCGTCCTCTTCCGTGGGGACCAGGGTCATCGAAGGCTCCAATGAAACCATATCGTGATCTAGTTAAGTACTTGTAAACATAGTTGAAGTTGAAGAGGGGGATACAGGATTCAGAAAGGAGGACAAACCACTCGTTAGAAATGTCAAGCAAAGCATTTGCAAGGAGCCGCCTCTCTGCATCAGACATGCTCATCCTTCCCCATTCTGAAACCTGCAACCAGAGAGGGATTTTACACAGATTGATAAGAGATAGATACAATGCAACCGATAAAGTAGATTTTAAATTAGTGTCTCCTAAAGAAACCTCAAGAGATAAAGGAAAATCAGACTAAAATGGACAGAAAAGTAAAATGCTGACATTTCAATTTTCACATTTAACATACATTGGAGAAGACACTAAATAGGAACTAGATAAATGAAGAGCAATGAATCCCAAAGCAGAAAGAACAAATTTCCATCACAAATGTCACAGTGATGAACTATAGACAAATGGAGCATTTAGTCAAAGACATCTATCAATTTAATCAAGAAATAAATTATTGCCCACAAGCAAAATATATTTTAAGCCTGCTTGGTGTATCATGAAATACAGAATTGACATAACGGGAAATGTAAGCAACATTCTGCATCAACCAAAATTAAAAGAAAAAAAAATGTCATCCAATAATTGAGAAGCAATCATCTACCTATGTAAGATGTGCTGAATGTTTCACAAACCACTTCCTCATGATCTAGTCAGAAGGATGAAGGACAAGGTTAACATCAATAAGGAAAGTATTAAATTGGAAAAAAAACAAGGGAAGTATTAAAGATAAAGAAAGTTTACGCAGATGAGATTCTATTATTAGCTAATAACTTTTAGAAAGTTTCTCATTTCCTATTGAAATGAGTTTCCTAGTATAAGTATTTTTTCAAAAGAGATGCTGCAATGTTGAGTATTCTTGTTATACTAGTGGATTTTTTAGTCTACATACGGATAAAAACTTTTGTTCTTGACTATCCCAAGTTTCCCTCTGTTTTGTATTTGCTTTTACTAAATTTCTTATTTTCTCCGTTCACAAATCCCAAATAATTAATATCAAACACCTTCAATTTCAAGTGTCGAAACTTGGACAGGATATATAACAAACAGAGATCACAGATTCTAGGTCCTGCAACTTTTCATTTGTATCCAGAAACAAATCTAGTTTCACACATTTATCAAATGAGACTTATATTGGGCTTAAAGTTCACCGAACAAAAGTAGTAAAACTGTATCCAAGAGAATAGGCAGGATTGCTCGATTATGAAGCTAAATAGAGAAAACAGTAACTATCAGACATCAAGCTTGTACCTAAACCAAAAGTGCAAACTAATTTTTTAGGCCTTTAGGCCCTAGAAAATGCCATACCTGGTAGACACCTAACTATATTCTTCGTACGAAAATGGCTTTCATAAAAACAAACATAGAATTAAGTACACCTCTAAGCTACAAAATTTATCACAATTTTAATTTTCAGCAATCAGTTAAATGCCACCAACTGTATAGCAAATTGATCAGTTTTCTCAAGCACAGGGAGAACAGCGAATTCACATAGTTGCTAGCTACAACAAGAAAATTCTAAACTCAAACACATTAACAGATAACATCAAATTAAAAAAAAAAATTGCAATAGAACAATACCTGGCTTGGGATCTGCCTCATATAAAACACAGAACCAGGTGGAAAATCTGCAATGTAGGTAGGGAGGGAATGGACATAAATGCTATAGAGCTCCTCATGACCTTCCAAGAACTCCTCCCAAAGAGGGTAGAGAGGCAAAGGCCCCTTAGACAAGAACATGAATGCAACCTTGGGGACCCTCTTGAAAGGGTACCTCTTCACCCTGGGCACAAACGACGCCCTCCAAAACAGCTGCTCGTCATCCATGGCATGCACCAAATCTGAAGGTGGCCTGATCCACCGCCCAAGGCCGTTCACCTCCTCCTTGCAGGGCAGGAAATTGGCCGGGGCGGTGATCACGTTCTGGATTCCGA
Source organism: Piper longum (assembly GCA_032619315.1). Taxonomy (NCBI): domain Eukaryota; kingdom Viridiplantae; phylum Streptophyta; class Magnoliopsida; order Piperales; family Piperaceae; genus Piper; species Piper longum. The sequence continues at coordinate 15,953 of JAVDBV010001757.1, forward strand.
TGTAGCGAGGGGTGATGAAGATGGTGAGGAGGGAGTAGACAAGGCCCAGGGCAAGGAACCCCAGGAAGAACTTCAGGAGTGCCAAGGGGTGCAACCTGGATTGGGGCCTGGGCAAGGGCTCCTTCTCCTTCCCTTCCTCAGATGCTCTAGGGATGAACATCATGGGGGGGGAAGAATTGGTGGGTGCCTCTCCAAATACCAACAATTTTTTTTTTTTTTGTCTACCAAATTGTGCAGATCTGGAGATTGAAAACTGATGAGTCTGTATGAATGGCAAGAAAGATTTGATCTTTACCGATTGAAAATGGTGGCTTTGGAACAGGTTCGGCCTTCTGAGCAGTTGGGCATGTCGGGTGAAGCGATTCAAAGCAGGAAATCTATTCTAAGAGCTGGGACAGACAACGTGGGGGTAGTTGTCTTGTTCTGTGCTCTGTCCAAGATTGACATGCTCTAGCATTAGTTACCGAGGAACAGCAACAATCAGAAAAGTAATACATAGTTTCAATTTTTTCAATTTTTCCCCCTCTTTCCCTGTCTCGGAAAATAATGCATACGAACCTGTATAATCCCGAAAATAATTATATTATTTTATTTAAAATTTTATAAATTTAAAAACGAGTGTTAAATATTATTTAATTTAATTTTTCTCTTTTAAATCTTACTTAGTTAATTTTTATTAAAATAATAATAAAATTAAAATTAAAAATTAAAAATATAAGATAATAATAATAATTTTTAAAAAAATTATTAATCCTTGACTATAGGTGTGGCTAGCAATTCTGATTACAAGGTAGTTAAGTTTTTTTTATGGATTAGGTATACTAGGTCTTAGGACTTGTGAGTGGATAAAGAATATTGAGCATTATAAGAGATGAGGGAGAATTTAAGGGAGTTAAAGGATGAAAATCTTTTTTTTTTTTCTCTACTTTTTATACATGCATCTCTTTATTATTTTTTATTTCTTTTAATTGCGAAGATCTATTTGATTTCTTCTCGTTCAATATATATATTCGTCATGTCGGTCCATGATTTTTATTCCTTTACATCATTATACGAATTTTTTATTAGGAAGGTATACCTATTTTTCATCCTAACATCCTATTTTTATTTTATTTTTCTACATCTCATTATTTTATGAATTAAATCAATCATTGTACTTAGTGTTTATTAGTAATATGATTTATTTTTCTATTTATAATAATTAATACTAATATTATTGGTGTTAATTTATTGTTTGTGTTTTATATAAATTAATATTGGTATTATATTAAATATTGATTACACATCCAGCAATCCTATTTTATTTATTACTAATATCTAATTATAATATAATTAATTATTATTTGCTATCATTTGACTTATTAAACTTTAAATATTAATACATGATAAAAATTAAAAATTAATAAAACTAGTTTGTATGGTTTGTATTTTTCTACCTGAATGAATAATTAAGTCACTAGGTTAATCTATATATCATACTTAGATTGTATATTAAAGAAAAGCATATTAGGTGTATGCACAATTACTTTTTAGTTCTTTTGGATGTAATTGATTCAAGTTTATTATTAATTAACTGGTTAAATTTCTCTTTTGGTTTTTAGACTATATAAATTAGTATTAATGTTATAAATTAAGACAAAAAATTATTTAAGAAGAGTATAATAATTTATTATATAGTGTACAGTTTAAATTAATTCTTATGATATTAGTTGTTCCATTATATTATATATATAATCCAACCATGCTGCTCACGAGCTAGTTTGAGTTAGTTTTTTAGAGACTTGTAATCGGCTCGTTTAATTAAATTTTGAGTTCGAACTTAATTTAGTTCAAATTGAATTTTTAGTATATTGGAAACTTTTGAGCCCACTTCAAGCTTGAGGGGGATCAATGAAGTAGGGTTTTGAAGACAAGGGGCCGGCAGCAGCTACTCATCCCATGCTCCATCGAGCGGTCGGCGACAACTATTCATAGCATGGTTGCATAAATCGGAATCGAAATCAGGATCGGAATCGGAATCAGTTTTCCAAAGAGTCGAAATCGAAATTGGAATCGGTCTAAATCGGGCAACAATCAGTTCAGTTGAATCGGCCAAGTCGGTCATGTATAATAATTTGATAATTTATAAATAAATATATAAAAATTAGATATTGATGTTATTTTGATATTATTATGTATATTTTATTTTATGATATTTTTAAATTTTTTAAAAATTATTTTAAATAAGTTATTATGTTTTACTCGAGTTAGATACGAGTCAAATTTTAATTTAAAAAATGCCACCACTTTATTTCTCTCCCTTACTTCTCTCCCCATCCACTACCACCACCGCCGCCGCCACTGTCGGCGCCCCCTCCCCCCCAGACCCGACCCGCCCTGCCTCGCCCAGCCCCGCCCCACCCTGCCCCACCGCGCCCCGCCTCCCCCCGCCAGCCCCTCCCTGTCCCTATCTGCC
>JAVDBV010001758.1:0-16628 GCA_032619315.1 Piper longum
ATATATATATATATATATGAAAGCCATTGCCTTGCCCGGTAATTTGGAGGGTAGAGCAACTGCTTGCCTCATTTTTTGATTCAGTAATTTGCACCTACCTTGGATTTGTTTACAGACATGGCAGATGTCTCCTCAACAGCATCAAAATATTACAACTATGCTTGCATGAGTTTCTCTCTTCTCCTTCTCTCTTCTCTGTTGGCTCCTACGAATGCACAAAAGGACTCTCCTTATAGCATCATCCCCACACTTCCAGGTTTTGAAGGTTCTCTTCCCTTTTATCTAGAAACCGGGTATGTAGAGATATTTATATAGCAAACAGTTCTCTGATCTCTTCTAGTGGTATTAATCTTATGTTGTGAGAAGACCATGTTTGTGTTTGATTTGTACAGATATGTGGGTGTTGGAGAGGCGAGCGAGTTCCAGCTCTTTTACTACTTTGTGAAGTCGGAGAGAAGCCCTGAGAAAGACCCAGTTATACTATGGCTCACAGGAGGCCCTGGTTGCTCTGCCTTGTCTGGGTTTATGTTTGAGATTGGTAAAGAACTTGCTCTCTTTTGCTATGTATGCCTCAGAACTTCAAATATCATCATCAATGGTATTTACTTTTTACATGGTTAAGTTTTGAGGAGGAAGGAGAAGAATTAGTTGTTCAAAGAATATGCTTTTGCTCTGTTTGGGACCAATACCAGTCAGTCGGATGTGGGGAAGTCCTTCATTCATTGTTCTGGTAGCTAACATGCCCACACATAATAAAGATTCAATATTATTTTTCTAATACATTTCTTCATTCTCTACTAAAAAAAAGTAAAAAGAAAGAAAAGAAAAGAAGAAAAGAAAAAGATTATTATTGAAAACTCAAAAATTAGACAACTATAATATCTATCTTATGAGATTGTCTTCAGTATTAATTCGATGGAAAGAAGATCCTTTAAATTATAATCTTATAATAATTTTGTATGGACTATTATTGATTTCCTATTTAGATCGTTCTATATATTTGGGGGCTTTAACTAGTTCTAAAAACCCATTGACTAAATCGAATTAAAATAGCTTAAATGGTTATATGTGTGTAATTAATTTGTATTCTGCATAATTGAATTAACTTGTATGTTGTCCTTTAATAACTTAATTATTACCATTTAGGATCTTGTTGGCATATATAATTTAACTTTGCTAATTTCCTAATATTGACAAAGTAGTCACTTTCTGCTTTTTCTTATTTGTTTTTCTCCCTTGGAACATGCTAGCTTCTTCCTTTTCCAATAAACCAATATGACTTTCTACAAGAAACCATGGAAAAGATAAATCTCCAAGCTTCACATCTTAAGATAAAATAATAATGAATTTAACGTATTATTTAATTATATTTTTATTTAAATTTTTTTAAGTTTTCATAATTTTTGGTGAATGAAAAAACCTGAATTTTTAACTTAATTTAAATGATTTCATTCAACCCGTATTTAATTTAACGATAGCTCACCTAATTAGCACCTAATGACTTGTCTTCTCCTATCTCTTGATTTTAGCATTGCTATACCTTGCAAGAAGCTAAAGTCAGAGGCCATCAACATCGAGACGTGGAAAACAAAGAATTAATCGGGTTTAATCAATTCATATTAGAGAACATAGAAGATAATTACTAGGAGAAAACAAACAGAAAATAGCAGACAAAGACATGATCATTTCTTTACTAAAATCAAAGATAATACTCAAGAAGATACTTTTCTTCAATTTTTCTATGACTTGTTTATGCTTGGTTTGTTTTTTCTCTGAACAGGTCCCTTGAAGTTCAACAATGTAAAATATGATGGTAGCCCACCAACTTTGAAATTAAACCCAAGCTCATGGACCAAGGTAATTAGCAACTAATTATTTACAATTTATTTAAATTTCATCTAAGGCAATTTTATCTCAAGAAAACAAGCCAGCACTGAAACTTTCTAACTGGGACCGCTGCATTATTTCTAGGCGGCCAATATCATCTTTCTGGACTCACCAGTGGGAACTGGGTTCTCATATGTCAAAGGTCTGCAAGACTTCACCATGGGAGACATAAAATCATCTCAATTGGTGTATCGGTTTCTGAGGAAGGTATTTGCATTATAAAAAATTTAAGTTTTTTTCACGTTCAATAAATTTAAAATATGTTTGGGAAAAGTAAGGTGACGAAAAATAGGGCGGCAAAAAGTACGGTGGCGAAAAGTTTTCTCAAAATTTTAGGTGTGGAGAAAAGTAAGACAATTAATATATATTTATCTACATAGGAACAAATTAAAGTGAATTACACTACGTTCGTTCGAATTCGACTCGAGATCGAATAAGCTTTAAACATACATGTTCAAGCTCGACTAGAATATTTTTTACGTATTCGAGCTTGACTCGACTCGAATAAACTTAAATTGTTTGAGTTTTTTAAGCTCGTACCCAGTTCGTTTGTGAGCTCGAAATCGGCTCGATTAAAAGTCTAACTTAATTAAAAATATGCAATTGGTTTTTTATGTGTTTAAGCTCGACTCGACTCAAATAAACTTAAACTATTTGATTTTTTGAGCTTGAATCTAGCTCATTTGTGAGCTCAAAACTGGCTCGATTAAAAGTCTAATTTAATTAAAAACATGCAATTGGTATTGGTTTTTTACAAGCTTAACTCAACTCGAATAAACTTAAACTGTTTTATTTTTTTGAGCTCGAACTCATCTTGTTTGTGAGCTCGAAACCGGCTCGATTAAAAATCTAACTTAATTAAATACATTCAATTGGTGTGATTTAAACCCACAACTTTCTTTAAAGATCAAGGACTTGAATACATACTATCTCAACTATCTCACTTATTTGTTAGTTTATTGTAAATAAATAAATAAAACTAATTATAATTAAACTTATTAGTATATATATAATATAAAAATTATATTATTATATTATTTTATCGAGTCGAGTTCAAGTCGAATTTGAGTTATAACCGACGAGTCGAGTCGAATATGACCTTGCTCAAGTTCGGCTCGAAGGATTCGAGTTTCGAGTCGAGTCGAATCGAGCCGAATGTCAAATCCTCACGAGCTGGCTTGCTCAATTAACAGCTCTAACCACTTATAGCTCGTATGAACTATAAATATAATTTGAACTTTTTTTAACGGGTCTCACAATATGATATTTATATGTATTAAAAATATACGCATAAGTATGAGGTTAATAATTTTTTTGACATTATTATGACATATTTTTAGATTTTTTTAAAATGTACTAGTCAATAGATATTTTAAAATTAATTTTTAATACAATTACTTTAATAATTAAATGTTAGAAGCATTAGATTGAGTTAAAGATTATCCTTATTATTTATTTTTATATTTGTTTATATGGATTTTAAATAGTGGGACTACTATATTGCTCCAAATAAAAATAGTAGTTTATGTACATAAGACTCTATCTGTAAATATAGAGATGATTATAGATTCTTTCTCCACGGTTATAATAGTAGAGCAGCCGTGGAGAAAGCAAGGCAAAGCGTGGACAAAAGTAAAAAAAAAAAATTTGGGGGTGGAGAAAAGTCATTTTTTTGTATTGTTGACCAAAAGAACTTGTGTTATCACATTGACATTAAACATTAAGCATGGGCAAAGGTGGTTGCTAAGTAATACTAATTATGCTTGTATTAATTTGTAGTGGATGGATGATCATCCTCAATTTCTGGGGAATGAGCTTTACATCGGCGGCGATTCTTATTCCGGCATCACTGTTCCAGTTATCACACTTGATATTGCACTCGGTAGATATTGTTTTCCTTCTTTACTTTACAATGACATAATTAATTACATTTAATTGCATCACCTAAACCAAGCTTATTGCTTCGACTGAAATTATATATTGCATCGGCCAGCAAGTTACCTTAATTTTTTTACTTTTAACAATATAGTATTTTGATGTCATAATTTTAAACTCCTTTTTTACTTAAAACTTTTTCTTACATCGACTCCACTATATGCCTTATCGAGATAAACTCAGTATATGGCTCCTTATAGATAGATTTTATAATTGACTCAAAGAGTCAAGTACCTAAGAAAAGTTATTTCCTTTTTGTTTAGCCGTGTCAAAATTTTGAAGTTATTTCTCTCTCTCTCTCTCTCTATATATATATATATATGAGATTCATATGTATATATATATATATATATATAGACACGGTTTTGTGAGTCAAGTGCATGTATTTGTAACATCAAATGGAATGAGTTTTAATAATTAAAACAATGCAAAAATAAATGCCGTAAAAAGTGAATTATTTATTTGAGTAAGCAATTCTTACTTCCATATAATATTTTTTTTGGTAGGAAATAATGATGGTATAAAGCCTGCTTTGAACCTCAAGGTATAGAAATGGTGATATTTACACATTGTGAATGGAAATATTCATGTTTAACATTTTATCTCTCCCTCAATATGTTCATGTAATTGGTTATTTGAATCCAGGGCTATCTCCTAGGGAATCCTTCGGCCAATCAGAAAATTGATTATGGTTCAAGAGTCCCATTTTTGCATGGAATGGGGATTATTTCAGATGAACTTTATGAGGTTTATTTGTTTAACACAATCTTAATTACCCTTTAATTTCTTCTCATGCATGTCAAAGCTCTTGAAAAAAACTAAGTTCTGGGTTTCTACATAGGCAGCTAAGGAAAAGTGTAAAGGTGATTATACAAACTTTGGAGACATGGAATGTGCCCAAGCTCTATCTGCAGTGTTTCAGGTAATGATTATCTAAATATTCCCATTCATGGTTAACTTGAAGTCTTGAAATAATTGTGATTGCTCTTGATGCATGCAGTGCACATTTGGGCTCAACACAGTCCATATATTGGAGCCGCTCTGCAGTTTTTTTGCACTAAAACCAGCTGCTGTAGCAGCACATAGTAGAGAACTCAAGGAAGAACTTGAAGAACCAGATTATGATGTATCTTGCAGAGTATATATCTCTCTCTCTTCATCTTTTTCTATCTGTTTGCGTCAATACAAGTGGATCTAATTAGAAGGTTATTTTGTTTGATATGCTGATAGAGTTATGGCTATTTACTATGTGCATATTGGGCAAATGACTATCGTGTACGAGAGGCTCTACATATTGCGCAGGTTCGTTTCTAATCATTTCATATAATTGGATAAAAATTAAGATTTCATTAATCCCAAATTAACAACTTAAGGTATACGAAAAACTTAGGTATTATTCTAAATGAATTAATAAGTGTTTGCCCTTTTTTGTCGATGTGTTAAGTCGTGGTTTCACGTGAGGGGAAGTGTTGAAATAATAACTTTTTGAAATTTAACTTCCCAGCACTATTATTAGATCTTCGAAGAGAAAAGCACATTTACATGTAAAAATTAGTGTTTTATTCCGTTGATAGTCCGAAGAAGCTTAAATTAACATGAACCATTAAAATACAAAGACGATCAGATGATGGAAATAATTTTGTTTAATTTGAAAAAATAATAATCGGGTAATTTAAATGCATGACTTGTTTACTTTGAGCTGATCGTTTATATCTAGAGTTGATACTAAGCAACCTCATTAGCTAATTTGTTACTTGTGAAAATATGTAAATATTTTCAACAATTAGGGTTCGGTGAAAGAATGGAGGAGGTGCAACTATGGCATCACATATTCAAATGATGTGACAAACACCATAGAATACCATCTCAAACTCACCAAACAGGGCTTTAGAGCTCTTATTTACAGGTTACAATATTCACTCTTTTCATCTGTTATATTTTATCTAGATCAACACACTAATATTGCTGTTGTCTTTCAACATAAATCAAGCTAATATATATGTATCTGTTCTTCCTTATAATACAGTGGTGACCATGACATGACATGCCCATTTGTGGGCACCTTGACATGGATCAAATCTATGAATTATTCCATAGTCGATGAATGGAGACCATGGTTTGTTGATGGCCAAGTTGCCGGGTAAGACATATTAATATCATATATGAGTAGACTATACTCCAAATATGAGTTTTTGAGCTCAAATAGATATTTTCTATCTTTAATTTGTTCAAATTTATTTTTATTAATAAAAGAGGAACTCAATGCTGGTTTCTGATTTAAAGTAGGAGTTTCAACCAATCAAAATACAATACAAGTAAAAAATAATAAATCAAATTATTATATTTTATATTCTCTTTCAATTAAAGATTTATCTTTAAAACTAATCAAAATATATATCTATGATATTAGATTATTATATTTTTTTCTTATTATTTAACAATAGTTTATTTATAAAATTAAAATGTATATTTAGTATAAATTGCGCACTGCATGACATCTTGCCTATTTTATACTAACATGTCATGTATGATTAATTATGCAGATATACGAGGCTTTATGATCACAACTTAACATATGCTACTATCAAGGTTAGGTGTTAATTATTTGATTAATGAAAGCTTAAATATATATTTATTTGGATCAAATATATCTAATGCTTGGTGCATGGACTCGTGTAGGATGGAGGCCACACTGCCCCAGAGTACAAGCCCAAGGAGAGTCTTAACATGCTCCAGAGATGGCTCTCTTACAATCCCTTGTAACTCTAATGTATCATCAGCTAATTTTAATTTACCCAAGATGTTTCTGATAATAAGTATCTTGTGGCTAAATATGCAAGTTTTAATGGTGTAAGCCAAAGCGGACCAAGGACAAAAAAAATAAGGAATTATATGAGACCAATAGGAAAGATGTATTAATGTTGCATATAAGCACTACGTATAGGTTTATTTGATGATTTTATATAATATGATATAACAAGAGAATTATATGACAATCTACCCTTTAGTAATGTTGTGTGTGTAAATTTTAGATAGTTGAACCATTTGTCCTAAAAGTTTAAATTATTAAAAAATAGAATCATGCATTTAATATTTACTTTTAACACTCTCATTTACAGGTAAACAAATTTTGAAGGCTTAACATGAAAATAAATACTGAACAACTAATCCATTAAGCAAAAATTGAGGCAAATTAATATTTTCAGATATATATTGTCAACAATTTTCGAGGTTTTATACACATCTGTGTTCCTATGTACAGAATCCAATCCAAGTAAAGTGTGTTTCAAATTTAAGATAATTTCACTAAGAGATGAACAAGTAAAGAAAACATATATAAAAAAAAGTTGGACAATGTATCTCTTTTGAATTATATTAGAATTTTTCCTATCAAAATAGTAATAGAATTTTGACCAAGTTATTGAACGGTATGTTTTTTCACAAATGATGTTCATCTTGTTCTCTATTCACATCCCCTTATTATATTATTATAACATAATAACAACTTACCAATAACTTAGAAATATAATTAGGTGTTTTTAAAACAAATAAAAGATGAATAAAATTTACATTACTCGTACATTGCCTATAACACCCTAAATTCGGTTCATATTTGCTAACCGAACCAGAATATTACAGCCCCATTGGGTCAGCTAACCTGAACCCAGTGTGGATCAAATATCGACATCTTAAAATAAAAATACGATTTGTTAAATGCATGGATGAATGCAAAAAACCCTAAAATGCTACTATATGGATGACATGAAAATCAATTCACATACTAATACAATTACAATAAAATCAATTAAAATTCTAAATAAAAATAGAAAAAATCTCCCCTAAAAGTGCAATTAGGGGCCACCTTGTCAAAATGACATATACAACCTATATACAGATATAGAACATTAGTATTCACACAACATTCTAATCTACTGTATGTATCATTTTCTGAATCTTAGGTCTCAGCCCACCTGTGTATTCTATTCATATTTCACATCATACCATCATGATTTTCATTTCCTCACATCAGTTTCAATATAATAAAATCATAAACCAAATATTAAACATTCAATCATCTAACATGTGTGTGTAAGAGACCTCACTACTCCTCCATCCAAACTAATGCATCCTATCAAGCTTAGCACCTATATATATATTATAAAAATGTATCAGTAATGAGCGTTACTGGTCTAAAAAATAACTAATATCAAACTGGCACAGGAAAGCTGACCCTCCTGTTGAATACAAAACATCGTATACTTCTTCAAAAACTCTCGCAAGGGCACTAATAAGAGCAATCGCCCTTAGGCGACAACATCCCCTTTCCATATCATTCTTTTTCTATAATATTCTCTTTCCCTGGTCATTTCATCTATCACTTCTCGCATCAATTTCATTCATTTCCGCCCTCTACATCCTCCATATTATTCCTAGCTTTGAGCACGAAGGCCGAGTACTTTCACATAGTTGCTTTCAATACCCTTTGAACCACAAGTTTAGACATACGTTGTACTTAATAGTGCCCGTAAATCTTCACGTTCTCCAGGTCGGGTGTGAGGAACTCAAAGGTAGAATTGTCAGGATCCGTCGGGAATAAAGTGGGTTCTCCCTAGCTCCAGCGCCCACTTTGATGAGCACATGCCCTATCTCAAGACATGACCATCGATATCCTTTATTCCATTTCTCACTAAAAATGTCAAAACTATATGTATATAGGTCTTGGGTTGGGATTTATACAATAGACCCGAAGGTAACTTGTGGTGGATCTTAATTTAAAAAATTGACTCAAGAAAACCTTGAGGGTTATTAATCCAGAAAATTATTGGCTAAATAACTCGAGATAAGTGGGATCCGATAAAATGACACTTTACTCGTCTTGCACATGACAAATCAAATACACAATAGAATAACGTAAAACAGAGAATGAGTCCTAAACGGACCTTGCATAAGCTCCATGCATGTTCTCACGCCTAGGCGGTAAGCTCACACTCCGTACCTACACATCAAATCTAGAAGTTAATGCCGGCTAATTGAATAATGCATCAAACTCATCATAATTATCACACTCATAATGCAATCATCATTAATATAAAAAAATAATTCTAACTGATCTTATTTACCAATTTTATTAAGCGTTTCTAAGTTACGTTTTAGTCAATTAACATGCCCGAATTTAATTTACTTAACTTGATCATTAGCATTTATCCATCACTAATCAAACCATGCAAATCAATATTTCATTTACCATCAGACATTTATCTCATTCACAATCAGACATTCATCATGATAACTAAACAAGCATAACATGTTGTGTTAATAATCATTAATTTTAAATAATTAAATCGGAGGTAATCATACCTCTTGTCGTCGATAATCGGCGACGGCTATGTCTCGAACCTCAAATTTGGCACTCAACTGTATCCGAAGCTCGATCGGTTCGACTGGATGAGCTCTGTAGAAGATCCATCAAATTCCAACGAATCCAATTTTTCGACGGGTTTCGGCAATTTTCCACCGGGTTCAGTGGGTTTGTGGTGACTGTTCCGTTGGTTTTTTGGAGACTATTCAAGCAGGGCAATCAGGGGTAAGGGTTGGCACCGATTCGGCGAGCTCGACCCAATGGTGGTGACAGTAAGGGCGGCTGCAGCGGCGATGACCACCCGTGGAAGCGATGACTGCTGGCTGTAGTGTTGAGTTCGACCGGGGCGGTTGGTCACTCCGATCAAGCCCATGACCGGCCTCGACGGCTGCGCCAACGCGGCCTGAACGGCAGTGAATCGGCTCGGCAATAGCAACGGGATCACCCCGTGATTCAGGTGTCGCGATGGTTGGAAGGTGGTCGGGCTTGGTGTTGACAACACTACGATGGCATGCCAGGGCTGGGCGATGTTAATCGACGGTGGCCAGAGGCAATCGGCGACGGCGACGGCAACTAAAGTGGCGTCAGCTAGGGTTTGGACAGGGAAGTGTCGGGGGGAGAAAGGAGAAATGGTTGGGTGGCAATATCGTAAATAAAACTTAGCCAAACATGACATGGAGGAAGTGTTTCCGAGCAAGAAGTTGATGTGAGACACTAGTGGCTTTCAGACTCGACTCTAACTCGAGTTAAGAATAATAAGTAGCCCATAGTAAATCCAAAAAAAAATCTAGAAAAATAAAAAAATCATATAAAATAAAAAAAACATCACAATATCTAAATGACATGCTCTATAACTAATAACCAACTCGAATACGATCCAATGCGGCCTAATGCATTATTCTGCCTACACTAATTCTACAATCACAAAATGAAGAAAAAAAATCATATCATCAACTGTATACTCTCATGTCTACTCATAACTTAGTCTGCTCGTACGTATCTGACGCTATTATCGAATACTTGGGTATACATGAACCCTCATAGTATATGCACATGGTCAGTCTCGGCCCCGCGCACATGCTCTGAAAGTTAAACTGATTCAAACTAAGGTTGAACCGACTGACTAACAACTATAAAACTCTGACTCGAATCACGGGTTTTACATTGTTAGTGTCAAGAAGGCATTTAGCTATCCAAAATTTTATTATTTATAATTATATGGATCTTAGTTTAGAATCTATATCTCCAATTAGGTATACCTAAAAGAAAAAAAGACACAAAATTAATTCAAATAGATAGATTTCCATCTGAAAAACCATTTCTAGTTAATTTCAAAGCCAAAAGCCCAAGCAATATCTTTTCAATTTAAATAAGGCAAATACAAACTTTTCTCTAATGTTATAACCAAAGTTTAAACACTGTATTGGTTACCATACCGGATCTACACCTAGTCTGGTTTATATTTATTTAAATTAGATTGAACTGGGTTTAATTACATTATACTATAATTTATAAATTTTATCTATATACATCTATAATTACATTATTCGAAATAAATTTTTTTACTTAATAATACATACTTAATTCATGAAATTTGCATAATTTAGGATTTCTATTTATTTATTAGTTGGAAAAACGTAGACTACAATATTTTTATCTAAATTAAAAATCTTAAAAATTTGACAAATTGTAATCAATTATTAAAATTTTACTTTAATTAAAGTTTCTTATTAATACCTTATCTTTTACGAATGTTACTTATTTTTAACTTAAAATTAAATTACTTTTAACATTTGTACAAAAAATGTTAAATTTTGAAAATATATGTTTTTTGTTAAAGTTAAATAAATATTTAATATTTTCATTGAAAAAATAATTAAATATATATTTAGAATTGAATTTATATCTTGTAAATATATATTACTTAGGTAGGTGTGGGTGATTGAGATGAGTTTCAACTTTTCTATTACTTTGTGGTGTCGGAGCAAAGCCCAGTTGAAGACCCTCTTATTCTGTGGCAAACTGGAGGCCCATGCTGCTCTTCTCTAACTGCCTTTATGTTTGAAATGGGTAATGACATGATTTTTCAATCTCCATACATTAGATGGCATGGCTTAAACATTTATAGTTGATTTTGTCGGACTAGAAATTCATTTACTGTCACGACTCAGCCCAAAATATAATATAATAGGCCTAAATCATCTCTTTAAAAATATTAATTAAATTAAAAATATCTAGTCCATTCATAATCATAAAAAGAATTTTACCCCAATATACCATTTATAACAATACAGCTTAAAGTGTAACATAATAAACTTAAGTTATTTTTTCAAATATAGTTAATCAAGTTAAAGATCAATAGTTCATTCCTACCCATAAATAGGATTTTATCCCATTATGTATTATATATAGCACTAAGTTGAGATATATCACATGTTCTCTTTTCTACTCAAAGTCCCAAAGGTTAGGAAAAATTATTGTTAGAGTTTAGTACCATCTAGCTTTAGTATATTTGGTGCTTAATACCCACAATGTATACAAGCATTTTGATCATTCTTGTAGTGTACTTGATGTTCTCCTCCCTCTTGTATAATGTTTTGTCAAACTAGCAAATGCTCAGGTATATTAATATACAGCTGGATTCCAGGTCCTTAGACAATCAATAAAGTTGAGTACAATGACAACTTACCAACTTTGAGATTGGACCACAATTCATTCATGGTACTGAAATCACAAAAATAGATATTTGTGACAATTGATTATAAAATTGGGAACAAGTTTATGTTGGGCAGAGTAGGAAATATGATTGTGCAAAGGGCTGAACCTCCTTTTGAACAATTGGAGTTTTGAGGTGGCCAATATTATTTACTTGGATTCACCTCTTGATACTGGATTCTCACATTCAAGGGGCACACAAGATCATAAAATGGGAGATTTTAACTCTTTGTGAAAGCTCTTCGAGTTAAACTGTCAATGACTCTTAGATTTAAGTAATGTAAGTTATTGAAAACATAATAATATTCTCTTATTTCAGCTAAATCAATAATTTAAAGTTATATAAATTATACGTTTATTAATTTAAAAGGTCAAAATGATCAATATGTATTACTTTTATACAACTTTTTCAATGAACACAATGATAGTATTTAATTGCACTCTATGGCAATGCCAAGTCAAGTTTAAGTTTCGAGCTTTTAAACTATACATAGCTTCATCTAGCATGGAATGCCGGTCGCTAGAATTATAGCTAAAAAACAATTTAATCTTCATTTTTGGAGCATCCACCGTTTTTATTTAGTCCACTTTACATTGGTGGTGATTCTTATAGATGAGCGAAATTATCAATGGTAATTTAATTTATCAACGTTCAACTTAAAACATGATCGATTTTCACCATTAGCACATGTTAATTTGATAACTAATCTATGCTATTTATTTCAAGCAATAGGAAATGAAGATGAGCGTGTGCCTCCTCTAAATCCGAAGTTGGCGAATTTCATGATCTATACTTAAGATTGAACGTCACATTCTACATATAATAATTTATTATGGAATTATGTGTTTGTTAGTTTTTGGTTTGTTGAAAAATATATCAAATTTAATTAAGATAGCTATAGCCCAAGATTTAAATGGTCCTTTGTGATATTTTTCAAATTAGTTATGCAACTAGTCTAGTGCGCCCGCAAATTTTTTATTTAGTTTAATTATTTTGAAGAAATAATTTAAGCGCGTCACTTTATTCTTATATTATATTGCTAAAATGTTCATATATCTTATTAATATTAAATATGTTTCAGATGTTCATATATCTATTTAATATTACATATATTTCCAATGGATTTAGGGTTATATGTTGGGAAATCCCCTCACATACAAAACTTAACTATAATGCATTAATACTATTTGCTCATGGCATGGGCTCAGATGAACTTCTGAGATACATTTCTCTTTTTTCTATTGAACTTTACTTATAATAATAGAATAAGAGGATAAAGGCAAACACAATGAGGTCTTTTGTTCTCGGGTAGCCAAGAAAAGTTGCAAAGGAGATTACTTGAATGCAAAGAACCATTTGTGTTCCCAAGCTATCGATGCAGTAAATGAGGTCACAACTATTATTTTTTGCCTCATGATTTTAGCTCTTATCTTAACACAATTATGTTAAAAAAGGGTTGTTGTAAACAAAGGCATTTGCCCATCAACATATGTGTGGATCCTAGATGAAGATGAAGTGGAAGAAGAAATTGGGAACAATCAAAGGTTGGTTAAGATGCAACAGAAATATAATTCAATACACAACATTAGAAATGGCAAGCACTGTGGTATCTCATAGACTATCGAGCTCTTATATACATACAAGTATTGTTGGTGGAAATTTAGTTTTTCAAGCTCCTAATTGTTTCGAAAAATATTATGCTTATAATTTCCTCTCTCTTTTCTGCTAGTGGTGACCATGAATTAGTGTCTCGTTTATTGGAACACAAGCATGGATAAGCTCTTTGAATTACTCTATTGTTAATGATTGGTGACCTTGGCTTGTGGACGGTCGAGTTGGAGGGTGAGTTTTTGCATTAGAAATTCTTTTATCTTGTCAAAAGTTCAAAAAGAGAATTGATTTTTTAAAAAAATATATACATAAAATCAGTTCAATTAAAGAGATTTTCTTAGTAGATACATTTCCCATTAATTTCATTAATTAAGACTCTAATTTCAATAGCCAAAGCTATGCATATTCAATTAAGGAAATGCCAATATGACTGTCCTTTATTGTTATAACTAAGCAGATTTACGAGGGAATGCTTCAATCAATTGACATATGCAACAATAAAGGTTGTCTAGCAACATTGATCTCTTTATCTGGTTGTCTCCTATTTGAACTTGTTTGCAAAAAAACGAACAAGTTCCATTGCAAACCAAAATTATAGACAACTTGTTATTTTAATGGTCCAAAAGAGCATCCAAAACAGCAAGACATGAACATATCCATACAATTCCACACGCACACGGGTGTCATCCCTGCTCCATTTGATCTTCTTCCTCGTCTCTGCTAGCACTTTTCCAGGATCAAATGCTGCCCACAATGTTGTCAAGTTTCTTCCAGGCTTTGATGGGCCTCTTCCCTTCCACCTTGAGACTGGGTGAGACAAGTAGAGCTCTCTGTTCTTATTTGCCTTTATGCAGCCTGTTGTAATTTCGATTGTTTTATCAGGTATGTGGGTGCGGGTATTCAGATGAGTTTTAGCTCTTCTACTACTTTGTGGAGTCTGAGCAAGTGAAGACCCTCTTATTCTGTGGCAAACTGGAGGGCCGGGCTGCTCTTCTCTTCCTGCTTTTATGTTTCAAATTGGGAATGACATGATTCCCTAACTTTTAAGGAAGTTGTGACACGAACAAGAAAACACTAACAAAGTAAATAGCAACGCTCCAAACCATCCAAAAATTGGTCATTTGTAATCGCATGAATTCTAATTTAAGATCTATGTCCCTAACACCTCTCTGAGTATAAGGTGAAATCGGGTTCCTCAACAAGTTGTTCAATACTCTTAGAGGTCCTTTGGCAATCAACAAAGTGGAGTACAATTGCACCTTACCAACTTTGAGATTGAACCATTATTCATGGAATAAGGTATGGGTAATATTTTGATTTTAGAAATTGATATTATTTACATTTTTTTTTCTGACAACTGTAATACACTGGTGGCCAATATCATTTACAAAGATTCACCAGTAGAGACTGGTTTTTCATATGCAAGAGGCATTGAAGATTATCAAATGGGCGATATCAAAGCAGCAAAGTTAACCCTTGAATTTCTCTGAAAGGTGTTAGACTTTTCTTCATAAATCCTTTTTTTTTTTAGTTCACCACTTCTCATACTAAAATCCAGTTGAAATGTCTTCTTTATTGTAGTCGTTAACGGAGCACCCACAATTTTTATCTAACCCACTTTACATGGGGGGTGATTCTTAAGCTGAAATTCCTCTCCCAATTTTGACAAGGGATATTATTGATGGTAATTTATCTATTTGAGCTTCAAACACAAAAAAAAAAAAAATTCACAGTTAAGACATGTTTACTTATACTGATTTACTGTCTTTTTGAGCTACAGCAAATGAAGAATGATTTAAGCCTCCTCTTAACCTTAAGGTGGTTGATTATTCATTTGAAGCATCTAAAAATGGTTTCTTGGGTTAATTAATTGAGAATCTGATCATATTTATCACAGATCACTTCATTAGCGCCTCAATTTGATTTGATGTATATTTGCCATCAATTGAAGATGGTCTTAATATTGCAAGCTTTGCAATGGTTATAGGGTTATTTTCTTGGAAATCCACTCAGAGATCCAAAGATTGACCTAAATTCAAGAGTGTCATTTGCTCATGGCATGGGGATCATATCAGATGAACTTTTTGAGGCCATTTTCTATTGCTTAAACTATTGTTTTAGATCAATCTTTATATGTAGAACAAGTGGATTAAGACAACCATTCAAGTCTTTTCAGCTAGCCAAAATAAGTTGCAAAGGAGATTACCAAAATGCAGAAAGCCAACTTTGGGCCCAAGCTGCTCATGCAGTATATGAGGTCACCAAATTAGCCTCTATGTTTCACTTATCAACTGTTATTCATATTTTAAACTTGTATGTTTACTTATCTTAGAAGTGTGTTCATATATAAATAATTGTGCATTATTCTGCAGCGCTATGCAAAAATTAGTTGGCTCAAGATATTGGAGCCACTTTGTGTTGATGCATCCCCAAAACCTAAACTAGGAGACCCTCTTCTCCAAGAAAAATGTGAAGATGATCCCATTCCTGAATTTTATTGAAGGGTTTGATTTCTTCCCCTCACCTGGTTCCTCTCTCTTACAATATCAACATATGCAAAGCATGTATATGATGATTTTATCTTTAGGCATAATTATGGGTATTTGCTGTTGAAATATTAGGCAAACAACCATGATGTTAGAAAGGCTCTACAAATCCCCAAGGTCTATATTTCCATGGATCATATTGCCGATTTTTACTATCCATATTGTTGGTCTATATTTTACTACTGTAATGAAAGTTTTATGAATAAATAGGGGACTGTGAGAGATTGGATAAGGCGTAAAAAAGACAGAAAGTACACACAAGTAGAAATGGCAAGCACAGTGGAATACCACAAAAACAGTACTCAAATTGGCTATCGAGCGCTTATACACAAGTCAGTCTGTTTTGCAGTTCTTACTCACTCACCAAAAACAAACATTTATTTTTCTTTGTTGTTGTTGTTGTTGTTGTTGTTATGGTGATCATGATGTTACAACCCCTTTTGTGGGCTCTTTAAAATGGATCAAATCAATGAATTATTCAATTTATTAGTGTTATTGTATTTTTAGATCAATTCATCATTTAACACAATGTGTCAAATATGGGAGCTTGGGGGGGGGGGGGGGGGGGGGGGGG
>JAVDBV010001759.1:0-10214 GCA_032619315.1 Piper longum
ACCGATTCGGCCCCGAAATCGGATCGGCACGCGGCCAATCCGATTTAAATCGGCCGATTCCGCACGGAATCGGCCGATTCGTGCATCTATGGTTGAAATACGAGTGTAAACCAATTGATGTTAAATCAAGCATGGTTTGTTTGAGAAGGAGATCCAAGGAGATGAAGTTCGAAGAGAAGCCAAAGTAGAATCCTAGCAAGTTTATATTTTCCGCTAATGTAGCCACGAATCCATGAACGAGGCAATCACAAATGTCTCCATCTCCATTAAAGAAAAGTCCAATCTCATAAGACTTTCGGATGAACTTGACAGTCTGCCCAATTATTGTTTCACTTTCAGAAACTAAATACATGGTTTACCTGTTAACCTATCCCCCTAATCTCACCATTCAACAAAACAACCATTTTATTTATGTGAAAACCATGGGCTCCAAAGATTGGTGACCAACCAAACAAAAACCAAGCATGCCAACTAATGAACTGAAATCCTAGTACAAACTCCACTTTGTCAAATAATGCATGATTTGTCAACAGCACAATCACAAGCAAACCCAAGATTAGAGAAAGCCTTGATAGTACTCCAACACCAAAACTTAAACATTGCATTCAATTCTCTAACACACCCCTTTAAAACCTCAACCATCCACCCTTCACTCCCCTCACCATCTTCCCATGTCCTCCTCCTCCCTCCCCGAGGCTGCCGGCAGCGTCGGCCTCAGCTACGGCATCGCCATTGCCGTCGGCATCCTCGTCCTCGTCTCCACCATCATGCTCGCCAGCTACGCCTGCGTCCGAGCCAAGGGCGGCGCGCGGGACCGGAGTCGGAGCTCCACCACGTCATCGTCGGGCGCTGCGGCTTCCCCGCCGGAGCTGGAGGCGGTGAGGGTGGTGGGAGGGCTTGATGCCCCCATGATCGAGTCATACCCCAAGTTCGTCTTTCCCGGGAGCGGCCACGCCGTTGGTGGGCAACAAGGTGGTGGAATGTGCTCAATATGTCTCGGCGAGTACGCCGCCGGCGAGGTGGTGAGGCAAATGCCGGACTGCAAGCACTGTTTTCATGCCGGCTGCGTGGATGAGTGGCTCCGGATGAGTGCGACTTGCCCAATGTGCCGGCAGTCGCCGGGGCCGAGCCCGGTCGCGACGCCGCTCTCAGAACTCATCCCATTGGCAGTCTATGCCCGGTGACGCCGGCCGGCCGGCCGGAAGGGAAAGAACGTCTGAGTTGGGACCATCTTCTCCTCCCTATTTTGTTAGTTAATTCTTTTGTTGGGTAGTGCGACGGTGGTTGCGCCAATTGACCAATCAATGTTAAACGAACCGATGTAGACTGCACCAACTCAATAGTAAATCTTTCGGTGCTGCTTTTCATCGCTTGATTAACCCAACTTTTTCCCACCCATTAGTGTGTGATTAGCTATAGCTTAAATGAAATACACCACATTAGACGCCGATTAGTGTGTGGTTAGTGTTCAGGTTTCGCCAACCGTAACCAAATGTCTACCCTTCTTACAAAATTAGACGCCCATTCGTCTGTCTTCCTGAAATCTTCCCGCAGACAAACAAAATCCTGAAGGCAAGCACAAAAATGAATGAGCTGTTCACTAACCAAGTAATTCCCATCGGATAATCTAAACATTCAAAATGCTGGGGTACACCTTAAATCATCCTGTTTTAGTACTCAGATCTGTAAACACCCTCCCGGAAAATCAGACGGCTGAAGAAGCCTGAAAAATGTAATCAAATATCCATAGCATCCATTCAAGTACCATTGCCACAGGAAATGCAGACTACAATCTGATATCGATTAAAAAATAACATCAGTAAATTCTTGAAATATAAAATTTAGAAATTCAAAGTCTAATTATCACATAGATGCCCATATGAATGAAACAGCTACCATATATCATTATAAAATGACCCAGATGAATCAAACTTCATACAACGGACCCACTACGACTCTCCGCCTGACTTACCGTTTTATCATAGCTATGTGAAGGGGCTGTCCTCAAAATAGTGTATATTGACATTATAGTTAAGGCTATGTCATCCGAAGGCTCTGCCAAATGGAAAGTTCATATCATAAATTTGTTATGAAATAATGTAGGCCACGTGAAGAAAATGCAAGATTTCTAGCCCTTGGAACAAGCCAAATCCAATGACCATGTTCAGTCAGCTGGATCATCAACCAGTAAGACTGAATGATAAATTTGGGTCAAGCTGGCTTTCAGCAGTATTAAAAATAAACCAAAAATGTGTGAATTCATCTTCACACAATGCCACCCCGCGACAACACCTCTTCACTTTCTGAAAGAAAAAACAACAAAAGAGATGAGCTCCTGCAAATTAATCTTCATAGACACGTTCATAACACGTACAGAAAAAGAAAAAAAAAAGAACTGTCAAACCAACCAGAGGAGCATACTTGCCTTTGTCACCATCCAAAAGCAACTTCCAGATCTTCCGTAAAAGAGTCCCACTCTAACTGCTCCTTTTACTGCATATATAAAACACATTGAACTAATCAGCAAACAAATAAAGACTGCATAAATATATGAGAAATATCATAAATATGACAAACCAAGAATAACTTTGCAGCTTTATCTAAGTGGGTTCAAGAACATCTCAATCATGAATAGAAGAGAACTACACCAAAAACAAACCCAGGTGTTGCATATTACCAATCAAATAAACCAAGCACCCTAATAATGAGAGCCTTACATGAAAGTTAGTTTCTACATGCAACAAACCAAAGGTTAAACTATAAATATATAGGGGTAAAGATTGTGCACAACGTCCTAATCTAGGTCTCCAAGACATTTACATTTGAAGCAACATAGCAGACAAACCAAACAAATGAAATTACTCCCAGCCTAAGAGTCTTGAATGGAGGCCAAGGACAGGAACAATCAGAATTGGTAACAGAATCTCTTGAAAATGAGGTTTTATACTTGATATAAACAATCTTCATCAAGAGAATTCTTTAATAAAAACTGTAAACAAGGTAAGCCTAAAAAGCTTCCCTCAGTAAAGGACCAATAAAGAATAAAACACTTCCATAATCATATTCTGTAAGTATACTACTGAACTGTCCGACCACCTTGTTCATGCTCTTACATGTTTTTCATAATAATAGAACTTGCAAAGCTGGAAAGTCAAGCTCGACTAAAAATGGTAATATGTGCCATCTGCGATCTCAAACATAGGCCATAATGAAACAAGAAACCTTAGTATCTGAAAGGGCATCTCATCTTCATAAGCACTTCAACAGCATTCCCCTCTGAGCTGAGAAGTCAAACAAGCTATGGACCAAAACTAAAAAATGCATATGCAGAATCTATAACTAGACTACCAGTCAATATTCCAATGGAGAGATGACATCAGCGAGATCACAAACCTAATATGATTGTATCATCATCCCAATTGCCACCGATCCCAACCTACTGATCAAATTTTTAGTCCCTGAAAATGATTGCATGTCCTTTTGGCCCTATTGGTCAGAAGCATTGCACTTAATCCCAAACACACGTTAGCACAGTAAATCTACTGTTAGCACAGTAAGGATGATGATAATGACTACCATCATCTCAAATCCTCAAAAATACAAAGCGATAAAGCAAAGATTTTCTAGCACTAAAGAATAACTTCGGCACAAGTTGGCCTAAAGAAAAATGATACCAAGTTAATAGGTCAGATTAGCCATTTTTCCATGTCATTTCTGGACCACATTGCAGATGTCATTCCAACAACTTCTCATCGGAAGTAAAATTGATGATGCAGAGGTCAACAATTAATAACTGGGTAATCAAGCAGTACACGCTTCCACCACAGAAGCACAAATAATTAATGAGAAAGTGGTGAAACTGGTGTTTCCTAAGAAGAAGAACAATAATTACATTGTTATTATCCATGACTACAACATTACAGCAGAGGCAACTTTACAAACCATAATTGGATAAAGGAAGTGATATTGAGGAAGAGCAAGTCTTATAATAAAATATTGCTTTAAAAGTTAAAAAAGGCCAATGTTAACGGAAATTAATAATAGAAGATGCAGAACTTAAAAGTAAAACAAAGCTAGATACCCATTTAGCAGTTGTGATACTTGCCTATCAAAAATCTGACACAATGATCTTCCTCCATGTCGCATGTGCTACAATCTTCGTAGATTTCAGGATCACCACAAGACATGCAAAAGTGAACTGCTTGTTCTTTTACAAGTCCCCATAGCTATGACCGTTTACTTCAAAAGCAAAAATTGCAGCATAATGTTTATTGAATAGATTCACAAGAAAGTTGATCCTAAGATTTGGGCCTTAGAAGAATCATTGCATGCAATCAAGGAGCTCCCTTAACCTCTGGTAGCATCAATCTTGGAATGCATCTTATCTCAAAAGCACAAATTCTAACCTCATAATCTACTTTTTGTCTTGTTTTTGAAGCATCAAATACCTCCACTGCTTCACTGACTACTTTTTTTCCGATGAAGAGTGCATCCATCAGATAGCATACCTGTTTGCACTCAACTTCCTTGCTACAATTTGGATGATCCAAATGGCAACAAAAAATTGTCTCCACCAATATACAGCCTTACAATCTCTAAAATTTATTCAAAGCACCACACCTCCTTAAATCCGATTTCTGCACACAACCAAATGCAGATACAATGCTGAAAAAATGCTTCTTGCTGCCTAATAGAGGGCTCATTTGATCCTTAGAAAGAGGCAGTCCATCTACTCTACACTATCAACTCACAACAACATGCAAGAAGTATCAAAACATCAAATACAATCTTCTCATGCCATTTGGCTTCATCCTCACGGATCCAATGATAACCAACATTAACCACTTACAAAGTCCGCCAGAAGCTACACACTCATAGGCGCATTCCAAACAAATGATAGATGGGGACAATAAACAAATGAACCAACGATAATTTCTATCTTGTATAATCATATCATCTTCTTCTTAAGTATCTGCACCAAAAAGATCATAACAGGCCACCAACGAACCTTACCCTTTTTCTAACCTCATAGAGAATTAGGGATATAAATCTATTCTCTTCTTCTAATCATGGCTGTTACAAAAAATGAGGTGGATGTCCATTTTTTAATAATCGTCCTGGACAATGGCAAAACTATACTACTGTCCCAATCCATATGAAAGGAGACACATACAAACCTATATAAATTATATTTTCCTCGGACATAATGACTCCTTTGAATGAATTCCTCTTGGCAAAGCTTGGTAAAAATATAGAAAGGACACCTATTTAAAAGAATATTATTCATCCAGTTGCAAAGTATGTAGAAGCAATCCATAGGATTTAAAACACCTTTAATATTAACCACTTACAAATTCATGAGAAGCCTGGCACTGATAGGTGAACTCCAAACTAAAGAGAGAGCTAGGTGACGATAACCAAATGCCTCAAATAGAATTTCCCTCGTTGTATAATCGTATCATCACCTTGTGAAGTAAGCGCCAACCAAACAAACTATAACCAAAATGCCAACTAATCTTTCCCTCCTAAAACTCACAGTGTATATGTCTATTTTCTTCTTCTTACACTATTGTCGGTTACAAGGAAATGGTATGATGGAAAAACTATGCTGCTGTCACAACACAAATAAAAGGAGTATGCATACAAATCTGTGGAAATTACACAATCCAATAAAATATATTACTCCTTTCAATGGCTTCTCTTTTTGCATAAAGCCTGATAAAAACTTGGTTTGGATACCTACTTTCCAGAATCTAATTCATTCAAATGAAAATTATATAGAACCATTCTCACTAAAAAATTAGGTAAGGGCAGTAATCTGGCCAGAGGCATGTCATATATAATCCATTCATTTACTAGGTCCCTTCCTTATGCCAACTAGTAAAAAACACTCATTCTCTAATAATTATTGTAATTACTCTCCCCAAGGCATAAGCACCCTCCCCCTCTCTTCTCCTCTCCACACGCACACATGTCCTCCTCCTCAACATAGCATGCACACCAGAACATATTATACGCTGGAAAAAAAAAACAGTAAAAGAGAAGGTCTGACAAAACCCTCAAAATCAAGAAAAATTAGTTTCCAAGAAATAAAAGCTTGTAGTTAACACCATTTTAAATATCAAAGGATGTCAACAACAATTGCATATTTCTTCTCATATGATACTACACTCCAGAAACCACGACAATTAATTGAAAATATCATAATCTATATCATCAACTAGATGGTAAAGAGCAAATTTAAGCTGCCATTGAGGATTGAAATATAACTAACAAAATACTCCAAGAAGTTCAGTTTACATATCTCAAATTCCATAAAAGATAATAACTTTGCACACACCAGTCTTAAACCTAGACTTTCAATGGCATGAGGCTGAAGCAGTAGAAAAGATGAAAAATCATCTCTTCTCTTCGGGAAAGACAAATCTTGAGATTCAGCGTCGTCCTACACGCGGCTTCTCATATCCTACCCATGAACCCGGAGCAGAGGCCACACTCTACAACCAAAACAGAAACAGATCAAATGCCAAAAAATAAATAAAATAAAAAATGGTGCTAAAATAAATATTCGTCGCACATTTCAGCATCTTTATGTGGAACACTAAACAGTCAAAAGCAAACTGACCTGGTGCGTATTATGTCCATCCCCATAAGAGTTGGAATATCCGCCTTCTGCAGTAACAGGCTTAAATCCAAAGCCACCACCTGTAGGCAACAGAAAGGGGAGGTATAAAAATCAAGTATAAATACAAAATATGACATCAGTTATCTATATTGAAGGACATGAAAAAACCTAATGCTGCAATCACGCAAAAAGGTATGATGCGATAATGACTCATCAAATCATCAGTTAAGACCTACATGTAAGAATAAAGCAAACACAATAATCATAATACCACTCATGAGAAAAGCCTGCAATGAGACTCACCAGGGACCCATGTTCGACCCTCACTATTTGCAAGATCTGCTCTCAGCTTTTCAACTTCCCGTGCCATAGAAATCAAGTTCTTCTCCATAGCTTGCCTCTGCTCAACCAGCTCGGCATTGCCTTTCTTCTCATACTCAAATGCGCCTCTACAGTAATGCAATCAACATGTTAAAACATTTTGCAAGATGAAATGTCTGGAGGGAAAAAAAACCATTAAAATAATAGCTAAGGCGTACAAAAAAAAGAGCCTTACCTAGCACGAGCAATTTCCTGACGAAACCCATCAATCTCTGACTTCAACAGTGGAATTTGCTGATTATCAGAGCGCTTCTTATTTAACTCTTGGGTAAGAGACTGCACCTGACTGGTTAGATCCTGCCGCAAAGAAGACAACTTTTGCACCTCAGCACGTAACTTCACAACCTCATTCTTCAAAGGCTCAGTTGCCCTAAGGTCAGCTTCCAATTTCAGTCCCTTCTCTATCAACTCCCTAGTATGTGCATCTTTATCGGCCTGAATATCAGCAATCACAATGCTCATCCGATGCATCTCATCCTTAGCCATCACCAACTCTCTCTGCAACCCCATATGATCTTCCATCAACCCCTGGTTCTCAGACAAAAGCCTCCTAATTTCTCTATGCTGCATCTCCACTTCTTCTTCCAGCAATGCGGGATGAGGCGGCGGCGGCCGTGCCACCGGACCTCGCATGTACAGAGGTGGAGGGCCGTCTAGTGGCTTAGCATAGCCATGACGTCGACCGTCTTCCATAACATGGCGAGGTACTCGGTTCCTTCCCGCCATTAATCAAAAGAACAAACAAACAACTATACAAAAAATCCAAAAAAGAAAGCGTTATCAAATGATCTATTGACACAAAAAATCAAGTAGCATGGTCAAAAAAATCGTGCACAAATCAATTACTATCAAACTTCCACGGGAAAAAATAAAACAAGCACCCTGTTCAATTCATAATGTCACATAATTACACTCTACGCAAGCCCTAGCTGATCAACTTAAAGAGAACTACATCTTCCAGAACATGACCAGGCACAACACGTTCTTCCCATCAATAATCAAAATAACCCAACAAACTGCTACACAAAAAACAATAACAATAATCTTCTGAGCCACAAGATCAACTGGTGTGAACAAAAAAATTGCGCACGATTCAATGAATATCAAACTTTAAAGAAAAGAAAATATCAACAACCGTGTCCCCCTCCACCCCCAAGTAATAGCATCACATAGATTCAACTCTACGCAAACCCAAGCGAATAAAAAACTAAGAAACCTACATCTTCAATTTTACCTATGCCAAGCGCTTCAACAATCAATATCACATCAGACCAGCAACAACCTACAACAATTCTATGAAAAAACCCCTTTAAAAATCAAATTTGGCGCAAAAAAAATCCAGGAAAAACAGCACACAGACAATCAAAAGAGCAGAAAGATAGATCTTATGCGCGCATGATTAGGGGAAGGGATGAATCGATGAAGGAGGCGGAGGAAGCAACCGAACCTTGTCGAATCGAAGCGGCGAAGAAGACGATGGGGGAAGGGGGATTGGGCGAGGTTTTGTTGGCGCTCGCACTGCTATCCGACGGGTAATGAGAACCGTTTAACCGTTTAACCCATCAATTCTGATTTGGTTACTTACCACCGCACGAGCTTACCTCCTGTTTACGATTAAGGATACTACGCGCGACTTGTACTACACCCACACCCACATGTTAACTTTATATATAGATTCTTATTAAATTATAATATATTTTATAATAATTTAATATTTTGAACATAAATTTTAATTAAATAAAAATATAAATTATAATAATTTAATTTTTTAACGTATAGACTGAATCATAAAAATTAAAAATTAAAAATAATAAGAATTGAACCGATAACCCTTCACATTGTGAGGCATTATTATTATTTTTAAAAAAAAAATAAAAATTAAAGTTAATTGAATTTAAACTTGAGTGGAAAATTTTTTTATCATTTTATTTTAATTAATTAAATATCCTATTTTTAATTGTATGTTAGTACAATATTTTCTTTTTAATGTTGAGCCATACATGATTTATATAAAATAAATTTTAGTTTTATAAATAAACTCTCCTTATCAGGTGTTCCTTGCCCGTACCCCGGGAAGACTTGAAGACCTTCTCTGGTATAAGTCAAAGACTGGCTCCTGACAGTCAAAGCTGTTGCCAACTGTTATAGCCCTAATTCATAGGCGCCGCCGGGAGTTAGGATTTGGGTGTTGTTCCTAGTATTCCCATCGTTCATGAGGGGTAGCGGTGGCTATCCAAGTGGTGGAAACAACATATTAAGGCTAACCTCTGTTTAGTTATAGATTGTCAATCCTTGGTGCATGGTGTTGTTGAGATGACCAAGATTGTTGGTGAGCAAAGTGCCGGGAGACAGCATGTTCCGGCGCATGGAGCAGTATTTGGTGTACCAATCATGTTGCTGGACTCGACCGATGTTTGGAGCGCTATAGAATTCTAGCGGCACTAGGAATTCTAGTTGTACTAGGAGTCCTAGCGGTATTAGGATTTCTCCCGGGATTTGGGCCGGAAATTATTGGAGGCGCCAAAGGGTTGACATTAGTGGTCGAGTGCTGGAGTTGGTCGAGCCAAGGTTGAAGCTTGAATCCAGCGGTGCAGCCAAGGAGTTTTGCTGGAGAATCTTGGAGGATCGGATCTTGGTGAAGATCACGATCTTGTGAAGATATCCTATAGGGATCGAATAACACAAGGATTGTGTTTATCTATTTGCTGCAACATGTCTTGGGGATAAAGATCAATGGATGAGTCATGCTTTGAAGAATCTAGATGAGATCTTCGGAGTTTGGAGATAACATGGGGACGTGTTTATCTAATCCTGGAACGCGCTTTGAAGGATCAGAGGTGTATCTTTGGTGTTGGAGATAAACACGAGTTGAAGCCTATAAAAAGAGAACTCCTTTGGTGGAAAAGGGGACGGCGTGTGGAAGAACTCTTGTGGGAAGAGTTAGCCGAGAGGAAGGATTTCCTGGAGTTGCTGCAGCCGGTGCTTTTGGCAAGTGCTGGAACTTCATGGAGAGTTGCTGATTCAAAGTACACGTTCGTTCGACAACCTTCATGTTGAGTTTTGTTTGATAGATTGCATATAATGGGATCGATCTGTGGGAGACGATCTGGGTTGTGTGAATTACTTGTGGGAAGTAATTCGTATTGAGTTCCATTGTGAGTGGTGAGCAGTGGGGCGAGGCTGTGGGGGCTGTCCACACGCCGAGCAA
>JAVDBV010001760.1:0-14511 GCA_032619315.1 Piper longum
TCCACATCTCGACCATTTCGTCTCCGGCGACGTAATCCGGCGGAGTTGCTCCGGCGACTTCGTGCGACGAGCAGATATGGTTTGCCACAATTTTTTTTTTCTTTTGTTTTGGTATTTGGGTATTGATTTGGGGGGTGGTGATTTCATAGTCGGCGCTGTTCAATTTCCATTCCTTCCTGACGGGGGTACTGCTGGTGATATGTACCTGCACTTTCGTCAAGCTGCAGTTCCCTGCTGTTCTTCAACAGAAGACCGGGTACGTTCTTCTTTTTTTTTTTTTTTGCAATGTTGTATGTTGCTTATTTTCTGATTACGAATCTCTTGTTGATTTCTTTTGTGGGTAGAATTGTAGGAGTTATTGATTTGCTTTGAGGTATTCTGATAATTTCCTATTATTGTGCTGTAATTTTGGTATTGATGCATGCCCTGATTAATGTAAAAGAACAAATCTGGTGAATGGTTTATTTTTGGTTTAGGTCGGATAATGGTTCTTCATGTCCCTAATGGAGCAGGAAAAAAATAAAACCATGGTGTTGAGTGAAAAGGTATTGATTTTTCTGATTGGACATGTAGAGTAATAGTTTGAAGGTTCAGTTGGTCCTGGGTTATTATCCTGGACCTTATAGGTTGATGCGGAAATTGGAGATAAGCTGGGGTAACCGTGTTTTTGGCTTTAGGAAATGATCAATTGGAACAATGTGTCAACTTTTTGTTATTTGCTTCTTCTTTTTTTTTAAAAAAAAAAAATCGTCCAATTCTACATATTGATCAGTATTGATACAATGGAGATTTTCTAAAAGTGCATAGCAGTTTTTTTGGCATATTTTTATCGCTCGGTTACAATCTCAATAATTCTAAGATTCATTCATAAACTACTTGTTGAATTTAGTTTTAATCAAGGTCTTTGTTATTTTCAGGTTCCGAGGCTTCTTCTGGAAAGCCGCCCGAATAGGTAGTGCATGTTACACTAGCGCACTACATTTTTTCTTATTAACAAGGGGCATTATAAACATTTTTCTCTTTTGAATCCATTTTGTTTTGTAATTCCACAAGCCGGTAGCCAAGAACTAGGAGTAGAAGAAGATGACCAATACCTAATAATACCACAAAAAAAAAAGCCATATCATAGTTAAAACTATAGTCTTGATTCCTGACCCTACACAACTCCTTAATTCCTCTTAAAATATAATAAGAAGTGCACTGGATAATTTCTAACGTACTACATTAGTTGACATGTCATGTGTGTATGTTTCTGAACTAACGGTTAAAAGTGGAAACATTATGTATTCTGGCAGTCCGTGGTCCTTGAAATAGAGATATAAGAATTGCAAGAAAATGTTGTGAGCCCACATCATTTAGCTCCAACATGATTGTACGAAACTATCAAATTCGGAGCTTCAAGTTCTAGGAGGGTATGAATTTGGAACTCAAAAGTCAAGGCAAGGGTAATTACATTAGCTAAAAGAAAACCAATGATCACTATTGCCTATAATAAAATAAATTGCTATCTGCGAAACAACAATTGAGAACATGGCTGATTATGATAGAAATTTATTTTTATGGTCATGCTTGGGAGAAAATTCGAACATGTGGTTACTTGTGATACTTTTCCAAAGCTTTCTTTATGCTATGCAAGAGCACACAGACAATGTAAGAATAAGCATTGGCCCTGTTCCCATATTTGTATTTATACTTTTTTTACTGTGGTGGATCTTAATGAACAGCTATTGTTTTTATGTTACCTGTTAACATAGAATCAACACATCATGTGCTGAACTAGACTTATGCATTGTGCTTAACAAGATATTGTCAAATGTTAGGCATCTAATTTTTCATTCTCGTGGATGTCAATGAATTCACTATGTTGGAGTTGTTATAATTGGATTTTGAGTTATATATTTAATTGATAAGTGACAAAAATACTATTCCAGGGTTTTTTTTTGGCTTATTTGAGGTTCTTTCGTTGCCTGTGTGAGTTTTCGTCCTAATATTGGCAATTGTTGATGTTTAGATTATTATAGTGAACTCTTCCATTAAGATAATGTTTACATGTGTGACTTTAATTGTTATTGTCAATAAACCAGGTGAACGGCTGAGCCCTTGGGTGGCAACATTTTGTTTTGGTATGGGCATTTCTATAATCGTGTTTTAAGCATGGAACTCTCTCTGTTGCTCAGTTCAAGAATCAGTCTCCTCTCTATTTCAATCTTTTCAACTGATGATGATATACCAATAATCATGGAATCGACTCGATCATCCGATTATAAGTTTATTCCATACCGGACCATTCTCATTTTGGGCGGGATAGATAGACTAAATCCCTATAATAGGGATGGTATAGTAATAGTAATCGGGTGAACCATATTGTAAACATGAAAAAGTAAGATCTTGCTTCATTGATCACATTCACTGTGTGGAGTCTGTTTTTTGGGAGGTGATTGTATTGATGGTTAAACGAATTAGAAAGGTTTCCAGATGTTCTTCGAACTGCATCAAAGTGAGTCTTACATTAGTCCATGTGCGAGCAGGAATGTTTTTGTGTTCAAATCTAATGATATTCTGAAATGATGAATGGCAGCCTTAGTTCTTTGAAGGTATTTTATTATGGTGGCCATACAGTAAGGTAAAACTCTTGGAAAAAAGGAAGCTTCAATGGTGTACTTTAGAGAGCCTTTTAAATGATTGGATGCTCTTCTAACTGGATGACCGATGCTTTGAAACTTCCGAAGCATTTGTAGACTGTTGGTAATTGTCATATTTAGAGTTATAAACGGCCTGCTGTAAGAAAGTGGATACTTTAGTTCACAAATGGCAGCGATTTCTTCTCCAACCCCTGCAGTCAATACACCTAGGAAACCCCTTTTCATACAACACATGTTTGGCTTAGAAAGAATAGTAAGCTTGAAAGCTGAACAGGGTTTGAAGTCCGAGATACAGGGCATGAGTGACAGAGCGTTTGCCGCT
Source organism: Piper longum (assembly GCA_032619315.1). NCBI lineage: Eukaryota > Viridiplantae > Streptophyta > Magnoliopsida > Piperales > Piperaceae > Piper > Piper longum. Next base: position 2,965 of record JAVDBV010001760.1, read on the forward strand.
AAATTGATGAATTCAATTTGTATGTATGCTTCTAAAATCTACCATACCCGAACACTCTGACTGTAAATTGCTTCAAGTTTGCTTATGAATGTGCAAACACATTTCACTTGGCCGTTAACGAGTCAAAAGTGCATGACCCCTTGCTAGATTTGACGCCATGAATGGGCTTCGAGGAGTCGGTTCAGAAGAATTGATGATGGGGCCTGCAAGAGGCCCACCCAGATTGTTACCCATTAACCATGACAAACCTGTGTGACCCACCACTCCACTGAGTACTGGACAGAGCGCCCGTGAGATGTGACCCCATGACATTTCCTTTGCGACTGCCTACGGGGTGTTGGTCCTCAATTATCTACGCTTGCAAAAATAATGGCCTTAGTTTATAATAATGCCTGCATTTTGTTCATCAATCATCAAATGGCCCACTATTTTGCCAGCCAATTTTGCCTGTTAAGCCAATCCAGGTTTTATGAATTAATCAGCAGGCACTACATTATTTAGACTCGAGGGTTTTCTTGAATATCCTCCCAAGCTACTAAACCCACGTTTTGAGAATCGTTTTGATTGTAACAAGGGTACGATTCTATTTAGTCATACATTATGAAACACTGGTATACGCGGAAGCCCTTGGAGCTAAAATGGGCGTGTTTAGTGTTTTTGATGTCAGGTTAGATTCCAGAAGTAAGATAAAACCGTCGTCACCTTCGTCATGCACAAACAAAGAATAAAATATTAGATATAGATCAGATAGTAATGACCAGAAAGCTATAAGCACCACACAATTATACTTGCCCATGCCTTGTGGCAATTCCAAGCAACCACATCAATGAAAGCCCAGGTTGGCAGATCACAACTATGTCTGTACGTTAAAAGCAAGAGGGGGAATTGGACCACCATTGTAGCGCCCATGAACGATGATTCGATTCATGATCCGCATCCCCACAGCAACATGTCTTTCAATTAGGAGGTGGCCGGTGTGATGTACCGCTTTCAACTCTGCCGCCAGATTCTTCTTCTTCACTCCTTTTCCTACACATATAACACATGCACAGGAGAAGCTTGATTTGCTACCTAGCCAGATTGTTGTAATATATACGAGTATAAATTGGTCTGGATCATGATGAGGTCTGAACCAGTCCCACCGTCGGCCGGCTTCCAGATGATGAGCTCACTGTGGAGCCATGGGGATGAAGCCGACGACGAGAAGACTATCTCACTCAATCTTAGGAACTTGTCCAAGCTCATCCTCCCTCCCCTGGGAGTGTCAAGCTCAACCCTCCAGCCACAGATCAATTCCAGGGCGAGGATCGTTTCCCCCCTTGACACTCGCTACAGGTGAATTGTGGACTTTGTTTGATATTAGCTAGTACACTGCTGATCAGTATATGACCTTGTGGATGCATGGCTATAATATTGATATAACAACTAGATCATGAGTACCTCCCAGTGGATGCAATATGGCCATAACATAGACATATGCCACAGTAGATCAGAATTTCATGTTGATGAATTTTGTCTAGAGATGGAGTATGGGTTTTAATTTTTTTTTTCTTGGAAAAAAGATGGGTTTTAGTCATTTGTTGTCTGTTTATCTTGATCTGCTAACAAGTGGTACGTGGAGCAGAATTGCTATAGCTTACCTAGCATCAATTAGAATATCCAAAAGTCCTGCTCCTGTTAACTCAGACAGAAAATGGCGAATTGATCATCAATTCTCAATTGCACAGTGTGTGTTACGACTAAGTTATGAAAAAAAGCAAGAACATAATCTATGCAAAAAATAGATGGATGAATTCCAATACCATGCACATTTATAGATAATTATTGCAAGTTCATATATTGAAATTACAGGTTTCAAGAATTTGTTGCACTCAAAGAATATATTGTCTTCTGTATGTATATAATATGAAAGTGTAGATGTTGGGAGACGTTAATGGTGGTGCTAGTAGCGTACTCGGCATGGGTGTACCCATTCGAGATTGCCTTCATGAAGGCCTCTCCGAGAGGGGGACTCTTCATCGTCGACAGCATCATCGATCTCTTCTTTGCCGCCGACATCGTCCTCACCTTCTTCGTCGCCTACATCGACTCCAGATCTCATCTCCTTGTTCGTGATCCTAAGAATATAGCTATAAGGTATATATACTTTAAACTAAGTCATTATTATTAATAACATTATTACAAACTATACGTTAGTTATACATATAAACATTGTGAAGTGGTGGTACATGTTTGTTTGGGCTAACAAAGTTCGGGGCTCGTTGGGCTGTTATGTACATGTTCAACATTCAGGTACCTATCAACGTTTTTTGTGATGGATGTGGCTTCCACATTGCCATTTGAGGCGCTGGGGTACTTGATCACGGGAAGGAACAAGGCAGGCTTGTCTTATAGTCTGTTGGGCATGCTAAGACTATGGCGTCTAAGAAAGGTCAAGCAACTTTTCACCAGGTAATTGAAAAATAAGCTTGAGAATATATGATGAATTACTAGCAATATATGATTATATATGGTTGAAATTTTAACTATATATCTAGTTCCAATACATTATGAAGGGAAGAACCGGGAGCCGTAACTTGATTAATAAGGTGATAAAAGCCGTATGTACTGTCTTCTGATTGCAGGCTTGAGAAAGATATAAGGTTCAGCTATTTTTGGGTCAGATGTTTGCGACTTCTATCTGTAAGTGACAACCATCTGATCACCATCTCATCTTATGTAGTAATTTGTGAGTAGGTGGAGAAGATAAGATGGGAGTTAAAACTGATGGGTGCAGGTCACTTTGCTTCTGGTCCACTGCGCCGGGTGTTTGTATTATTTACTAGCCGACCGGTACCCAAGAAAAGGGAAGACATGGATTGGAGCAGCCATTCCAAATTTCCGAGAAGCCGACCTCTGGACCCGTTATATCTCATCTCTTTACTGGTCCATCACCACCATGACAACAGTTGGTTATGGTGATCTACATGCAGTTAATTCCATGGAGATGATATTCAACACAACTTACATGCTCTTCAATTTAGGCCTTACTGCTTATCTGATTGGTAACATGACCAATTTGGTTGTTGAAGGCACCCGTCGCACTATGGAATTTGTAAGATACTTTCTTCCTCACATTGCCACGATCATAGTGAGTTTCAATGAGAAAAATGAACTTATTAGCTGACTGGTGAAGTGATTTTGGATGTGCTACAGCGAAACAGCATACAAGCAGCTTCAAATTTTGTTAGTAGGAACCGTTTGCCGGGAAGATTGAAAGAACAAATACTGGCTTACATGTGTCTGAAGTATAGAGCAGAGAGTTTGAATCAACAGCAACTAATGGAGCAACTGCCCAAATCAATCTGTAAAAGCATTTTTCAGCATCTGTTCTTGCCTACAGTGGAGCAGGTCTATCTCTTCAAGGGTGTTTCAAGGGAAACACTGTTTCTCTTGGTAAGGACCACGGATTTATCACCTTTATCATTGTCTTGGATATATACCGTCTGATTAGTTTGACATGAAGTAAATTTGCTGTCTTTCTTGATTAGGTCACAGAGATGAAAGCAGAATACATTCCTCCAAGAGAGGATGTCATATTGCAAAATGAGGCTCCAGATGATATCTACGTAATTGTGTCCGGGGCGGTGGAGATAATTGTGAGTGACATGGACAGGGAAAGGGTGGTGGGAACCTTAACTAGTGGGGATATTTTTGGAGAGATCAGTGTTCTCTGCAGTAGGCCACTCAGCTTCACGTATAGAACCAAAGATTTGTCCCAGCTACTGAGGCTAAAGCAGTCTATTCTAATGGAGGCCATGCACACCAAGAGGGAGGATAATGTTGTTATCCTCAACAATTTTCTTCAGGTATTTTTTAAGTCATTGTTCCTGTTTTGGATACCTTCTCTTAGATTTTCTACATGTAATTCTTAAGCACAATTTGAATTTGATTGCTCTGTTCAGCACTACAAAGAGATCAAGGGTCTAAGCCTTGAGGATTTGTTTGGGGAGAATGCTGCAGATGATGAATGCAATATGCCTCAAAGTCTATTGAGGGCAGCTGCTACTGGAAATACTGTTTTCCTTGAGGAGCTTTTGAGAGCAGGAATGGATCCTAATGTTGGGAACCTTAAAGGCAGAACGCCCTTGGTATATGTTTCTTTTTTTCTCAGTTTCGAGCATTCAATTCTTTTGCATATACTACTGATACAAACATTATTAAGATGTTTTTCAACCATCCAAAAACCCTTATCCTACTAGTTATTTGATGATCCTAATTACTTCTCCTTTGTCCTGATCTATAATAGCACATAGCGGCTTCGAAAGGTTATGAGGAATGTGTACGGGTATTGCTCAAACACGGTTGTTACATAAACGTACAGGGTAATTTAAGCTCATTTATCTCTCATTTTCTGATATAATCTCGTGTCTACAATCTCATGTCTTGTTGCTCTTTAATTTAAACAGATGTGAATGGTGATACCCCATTATGGGAAGCAATTTCATCAAAACACGACTCCATCTTCAGGCTTCTATACCACTATGCTTCACTATCTAACCCCAAGATTAGTGGTGATCTTCTCTGCCAAGCAGCCAAAAGAAATGACCTGTCCATCATGAAGGAGCTTCTCAAGCATGGCCTAAATATTGACTCCATAAACTGTCAGGGACAGTCAGCACTTCAGGTCGCCATTGCAGAGAACCTTGTTGAAATGGTTAACTTCTTGGTCATAAGTGGTGCAAATGTCGAAGAAACGTTGAGCAATATGGTTGACCCTGATGAAAAAAATTTCCCTCCCGAAGTGATCAAGGAAATTGTGATTCCAGAGATGAACAACGAGTATAAACCTCGGAAGGAGCAAATAAAACTACCAACTTTTGCTATAAATAGTCACGCATGTCCAAGGATCAGCATTTACAAAGGCCACCCCACTCAAAGAAATGGTAACTCAGGATCCGGAAAGCTTATTAGATTGCCTCAAACCTTAGAAGAACTCAAGGATATTGCAGGTTGGTTTTTGATACACATATTCCACGACCAGATTACAGAAGTAAATTTTTATTAGTTCTTACCACTATACTTTATTTTGGTCTTCCATGAACAGGAAAGAAGCTTGGTGTTGATACAAATAATGCCATTGTGTTGAATGAAGAAGGGGTAGAGATAGATTCTATTGAAGTGATAAGGGACAATGACAGGCTATTCATGGTGGGGGAAGAGGATCATCTAGCTGCTGTAGATTAATGTGTGAATGAAAATTTTGGTTTCACACAATGAAACGTGAGAAGGGAATGCTACTAATTGCCACCAGTACCCTTCACATCAAACAAATGTATTTAAGTTGTAGATAATTTCTGTTGTATGCCCTGCTGTAATATGTAAGAACAGCTTTGATTCTCTGGACCCTGCTAAATTATTCATAGAAAGAGACGAGTTCAAGTAAGTTCTAGAGTATTAATGTAATCAAATCTGTACATTTTTGCATCTGACTTTTCAGTATCATGATCTAAAAGAGTTTAGATACATTGATCAAATGTACATTTGTTTGTATTTTCAAGTTTTCATCACAAACACAATTTTGTTTCGCAACCTAACAAGCGTATATGTAGTCTCACATTGCACACTTCACCAATATTCCAAGCAAGAACAAAGGTCACCTTCAAAATGTCCCCATTTGTGAATGAGACAAGCTAGTGTAGAAAAGAAGCAATTCCATGTCCTAGGCTGCTCCAAAGGCAAACCAAAATGCCCAAAATCTACTTGCAGAAGAAGAACGGAAAAGGATCAATTACCCTTACCTTTACGCTTAAAAAAAGAATCCGTTGTCCTTGGTACTTAACCATGTCACAATTCCCTCTAGACATTGCAACTTCCACCTTAATTCCGTCGGAGTGATGGCCAGAGACAATGCCCGGAGACCATTGATCGACCCATGCTACACCGAGGACGATGACCTGAGCAGTGACTGTGCCCGAGATGAATCACATCTACTGTTCATTGTCAATTCTATTCTCAGTGGCACTGCTCGTCTCAATGTTCTCCTACCAACCGCAACCATTCTAGCCTTCACCATTTTTGCACCCTTACTAACCAACGATGGTACTTGCGACAATTTAAACAAATGGTTGATGGCCATTTTCGTCGCCGCCTGCTCGGCCTCCTGCGTCTTCCTCACCTTCACGGATAGCTTTCGAACGTCATCGGGGAGGTTGTACTACGGCGTTGCGACGATGAGGGGGATATGGACCTTCAATGGTGGCCGAAAGAGACCGTTGGACCCTCATGCATATAGCATCAAGTTGGCTGATATATTCCATGCAACACTCTCATTAGTAGCGTTCTTGACATTTGCAGCATCAAACAATGATGTGGTAGCTTGTTACTACCCCGGTATACCAAGGAAGGTGATCAACACCGTGCCCTTGATTGTTGGCTTTGTTATCAGCGTTTTGTTTGTGGTGTTTCCTTCTCGTAGGAGAGGCATTGGTCACCCTTTCTTGCTACATAGAGATTCTTACTACTTTTGATCCGACTTTGATATGTTTCTTTCAAACCAATTCTACATCACATTGGTTGTCTTTGAGAAACTTTTACTGTAACATGAGTGATGTATTTGTACCAGCTCATTTCGTTTCAATTTGGTTAACCTACCTCTATGCCGTCGACTCATTTGGCCTTCCATGACTGACACGAGACGCAAAAGCTATTGTTTGACATACTCAAAACCATGCGACTACTTTCTCAAAAAAAAAATGAAAAATTATCCAGGTTGAACTTGAAAAATTATTGTTGTACCTGCTCTCTTGATGGCTGCTAGTTCAGAGCGCGGACTTTCTGCCTAGTCACCTGTATAGAGTACATGTTAGAATGAATTGTCCAAAACAATTGACCTTCACCTGCCTCATAAGCTAACAAATAGTGGCAACTTGCAACATTTTATGTCTTGCCAAACAACAAGAAACCACTCTGGAAGGTGTTGACAATTTAATCTCCTAGGACTAATCAAACCCAACTGGTCATATATACAAGTAAACAATGGCAGATTGGAATTAAAAATGGCTGGTCAATAGAATTGTGCAAGTAACTTCAATTTTTTACCAAACAAGAAACAGCCCAGAACCTGCAAAATTAGGAATCACAATCAACAATATATAAGACAAGAAAGCAGCCTCTTTGTTTATCTTATCTTCCTAATCTCTTCCACCATTATAATCATTATCATAAAACTCCTCTTCTTATTCCTTTCAAGCAATCAAACCATTTGCATTGCACCCTCCCCCAGAAAAAAATGTCTCAAGTGATAACCACAAGCAGCTCTGTGAAAGACGAACCTGCAAAAAAGGATGCAAATCCTGTTGTAGTAGAATCTGTTCCAGCTCCAACTAGTAATATTGCACCGCCTCCTTCCTTCTCCCAGAGGGCTCTCTCGCAGACCTTAGCCAGCACAGCCCATTTGGCTAACCTTCTTCCCACCGGTACCCTCTTGGCGTTTCAACTTCTAGTCCCAATCTTCTCTAGCAACGGCAAATGCGACGCCATGACTGGGTTCTTGACGGAGCTGCTGCTGTTGGCACTTGCCGCCTCTTGCTTATTGGCCTCCTTCACGGACAGCTTCAACGCAGATGGGACGGTTTACCATGGCTTCGCAACGTTCAAGGGCATGTGGCTCTTCGACTACCCACCCGGCAAGGCGATCCCTGACCTGTCCAAGTACAAGATCAGACGCATTGATTGGATCCATGGAGTTCTATCCGTCTTTGTGTTTGCTGCCGTTGCCTTCAAAGACAAAAATGTAATCAGCTGCTTGTACCCAACACCAGAGAAGGAAGTTCAAGAGGCCTTGGATATCCTGCCGGTTGGAATTGGTATGATTTGCAGTTTAATGTTTGTTGTCTTCCCGACCGAGAGACGTGGTATTGGGTATCCTACCACAGTAAATTAACTCAACTTGGCTCTGTTTTTTTTTTTTTTCTTCTCCTCTTGTTTGTCCTTCAATTTGTGTACATATGTTAGAATTGATCTACGACGTCGTAGTATTAATGGTGTAAACAAATTGTTACTTCTTTTCATAATAAGAAGATTTCTAGAATATATTAGATATTGGTCCGGGTTGCAAACTTGCAACAAGCTACGTTCATAATGGTTTGGAAGAATTGGTTTACATTTGAAACTTCAGTAAATGAAAAATACTATGAAATATCACTTGGGCAAACAACTAATAATCATCAATTTTCTCTGAAAAATTCATATAATTCCAGCTTTCATAAAATACAACTCTCCTTCTCCAAAAAAGATATGACCAAAGAATTAAAAAATAAAACATATTGAAAAAAAGCTAAAACATAGCAGAAGATAACATCAAGTATATTTGATGATAAAACTTTTTAGGGAACGAAGTATATGCTATGTATGTAAGACACCTTCATACTATCTTATGGTATACATAACAACAAAATGCCACCAATAACCAAAATGACAACCATTCTGTACAAAACTGGTTCATACTTCTGCATCACGTTGAAGTACCGGTTGAAATCATCTTGCATTGAGAAGCATCCGAACTGCAATTCTTCATCTTTGGCCTTGCATCAGGAGACGCGCTGACACAAAGCTGAGCAACCTTTAGCACCGATAACATCTGATTGCAAACCGCAACTGATGATGAACTGATTTGGTCGCAACCCACTTGGGCAGTTCAAGTCCTTCAAGTACTGGAGGCCTCCCAGTTAGTAGTTCAAGCAGGATAACCCCAAAGCTATACACATTTCCTGCCATTGTTACCCTCATTGTGTATGGATACTCTGACACCATCATAGAACATACAAAATTAATTGACAATACATGACAATATGGATACAAGAAGAGAACGATAAACAAACAATTCAATGAAAAGGTGCTCACTGACTTCTATTAATACATAATATTATAGTTCTAATTATCTGGAGGAGTGTAACCAACAGAACCCGCAAGCCTAGAAAAGCTTCCAGTGCTCTTTGAAGTATCAACAATCCTATATAGCTCAACATCGGCAATCTGAGGCTCGGTAATAGACTTCAACATGATTCCTTTGGAGGAGAGGTCAAGGAGGATGATAGGCTCCTTGAACTCATGGAGGAAAAAAAGGCCCTGAGCCACTCCAAGAGCTATGCTGTAACGACTTTGCCAATCCAAAGGATTTGCAGAGAAGCTGTGAAGAAAATCAAAGAGCGTGCCCTTGAAGGGATATTCATAAATCAGAAACGCATGGTTTGAAGTCAGTGCGTATGCCAATGGAGTCATGATTCTGGAGTTGGTTATACCTCCAAAAACCTCCATCGCTTCTGCAAACTTCTATTTGTTACCCACTTGAACCAGCTTCTCCCCCCAGTTGAGCTTCTTCACACGGAAACTCTTTTTACTAGGCATGGTGGCCTTGTAATAGGCAGAAAGCCCGCTCTTCAACAACAAATTGGCAGGAACATAGACAGCCTCCAAGGCTTTGGTGAAATCAAGGCTTGACCTGTAGAAAGCATCTGTTGTTAAAATGTGACCGTGTAAGATAACGTCAGGTCGCCTCTGTTCAATTGATGACGTTGTCATCCTCAACCCGATAGTATCTTCTTGAAATGTATAGATAACCAAATATTGAGAGCCCTCCTACAACCGAAGCAATGCAAACAGCTACCACAACCATCAAACGCACTGATATTCTTTTCCGAGAACCAGTATCTGGAGAACCAGAATCTGGAGAACCGGATACAAGCTCAATTCCAGATGAGGCCACAACAACATATTTAGGAAATTTGGGTAGATTTCCTGTAAGATGATTATTGGAAAGATCCAAGTGGGTGAGACTCCTCAGATCGGTCAAGAACGGAGGCACTTCACCAGTGAACCCTTTGTCAGAGAGGTCAAGGACTTCCAAATTTTGCAATTCACTCAGAGTCGATGGGATGGCTCCATCGAAATTATTTCCACTGAGATTGAGGTTCATAGATAACGAATCGGGCAATCGTGGAACTTCTCCAGAGAATCGATTGTATGCAAGTTGGAGTTCCAAGAGTTCGCTAGCGTTCTGTACACTAGCCGGTATTGAGCCATCAAGCTCATTGTCATTCAAGTTAACCTGCGAAAGCTTGGGGGAGCCAAAAAGGGTGTCCGGAATTCCACCAGTTAGTTGATTGGAACTCATGTTCAAGATAGATAATTTTCTCAATTGAGAAAGTCCATCGGGAATTGGCCCATACAACCTGTTCTTGTCAAGCCTCAAACGCACAAGCGACGTCAATTCTATAATCAGCTCATTTGGAGTTGGACCGTCCAATTGATTCCCTCCCAGGTTCAGTGACTGCAACAACCCGCAATTGCTCAGCTCCAGGGGGACGATCCCGGTCAAGCTGTTGTTAGATACCTCAAAATATTCCAACTTGGAAAGATTCCCAATTCCGATTGGGATTAAGCCAGTTAGCGAGTTGCCACTTAAACTCAACCGAAACAAGGTTCCAGAGAACTTACCCGGGATTAAACCTCGTAGGCTATTGTGAGACAGGTCAACAGACTCCAAATTGGGGAGAGACAGCTGTCCATCTGGAATCGAACCACTCAAACTATTATAGCTGAGGTCCAACACCTTGAGGCTAGGAGAAAATCCCTCAGGAATCAACCCGATGAAGTTGTTAGCATTTGCAGCAAACCGTGACAAAGTTGGGATATTCAGAAGCCCAACAGGAAGCACCTCACTCAAACGATTAGAAGAAAGGAGTGAAGTTTCACGCTTGGTCAGGTTAACTATAGAAGCAGGGATAGATCCATCAAGGTCATTGAAGCTAAGATCAAGAAGAGTAAGATTCCTATACATGAACAGCTGGGAAGGAATGAGCCCCGTAAATCTATTGCGAGAAATACGAAAACTCTGCAAAGCCATCGCCTGTCCCATTTGGGTAGACACAGACCCAGACAAGTTGTTGTTGCTGAGATTTAAGCTATTGAGCTGTCCAACCCACCAAACTGCGACCCAATCACTCCACTGAACAGATTAATCGACAAATCGAGCTCCACCATTCCGGAAAACACAGAGAAGTCCGGCAATGACCCACCCAACAAGTTCATGCTCAGATTGAGCGAGCTCAGACCACTCAAGCCAGTACAACCGCTAAAAAACTCGTCGGGGAGGGACGAGATTGACATACCAGACAAACGAAGCGACCGGAGAGAAGTGAGCCGGCAGAGGTAGAAGAACAGCCGGCCGGTGTTCTCTCCAATTGAAAAGCCAGAGAGGAAGATTCCGGAGACAGAGGCGCCGCCGGAGCAGATGACGAAGGACCTCCACAAGCAGGGGTCGGAGGAGTTTATAACACTGACAGTGGAGATCGACTCGAGAAGCTCGGCCATGGCCGAGCTCTCCGAGGAAGAAAGCTGGGAGAAGCAGAGAGGGAGGAAGGAAAAGAGGAGGAGGAGGGGGATGGAGGTGATGGCCGGCGGGGCATGCCGCCGGAGCCGGCGATTCTCCGGCGGGATTTCGCCGGCGCCGGCCATGGGAGGCTAAGAGTGGGGGCAGGGAGGGAAGGGACTGTGAGTGAGTGCGCA
>JAVDBV010001761.1:0-13616 GCA_032619315.1 Piper longum
CCAATAAGGGGGCACAGTGGACTGACCCATCGGCCCAATATTTTATAGTGGCAAGGTGGACTAACCCATCGGCCAATAGAACTACATCGAGCTTGATCCCGACATGGGTATGTAGGCCAATCAAAATTGTTTGATTTCAGCTCATCTAAGGTAGAATAAAAGTATAATAGGATAGTTAGGTTAGGGGAAGGGAAATAAATGGGACTTCTTTTTATTTTGCTTTGAGTTATAAATGTGGCTATGGGAAGTGGTCTAAGAATGTGGGAACTATTATTTAATAGTTTGTTTAAAATACTCGGCATTTAGTAGTGGTTTAAGTAACACCTAGCCATCTAGGCCCACAAAAAAATATAGTGAAAAATGGCGGGTCGTTACAGTAAGTGCCTTAAATGTGTGTTTGTGTTGAGGCCTTGCCTCGACATGCATGTTAATGTGATCCGAGTCTGATGCAAGATCCATCTTTGTGCTACAACACAGGGTGAGCTCGTTGATCTAGGACAGAGAACTTCACTTATCCGGGTCCATAGGACTCTCCTTTGATTCATCTTTATTTGCCTCCTTGAATGTTGAGTTTAATCTTTTTTTAAACATAGGACGACATCACCAATGTTTTATTTGATCCCTACGATGTCAACCTATTGAGCCGAGTTTTTTGTAAGTTTAATTAAACTTCAAGGTTGAGATCCCTTGATGTTTTTTAAAGAATAAGGCCCAAAAACTATTATGAAAATCATTACCCAAGACTACTATATAAGTACATGAGGATTTACAATTTTACAAAGATAAGAGAATTGTATGGGTAGTATGGATTGCACTAGTACTCTTTCAAACGTTAAAGTAGTACAATGTATAAGGTTACTAGATAATGCAACACATTTTCAGAGTTTGTGGCATTAATTTAACTTTTCCTTTGCCACTTGAGTATCATGGCGAATGTTATATGGATGTTGTTATGGTATAAGCTTTTATGTATGTTAATGAAATTTTGTCGTCCATGTGTGCCGACCTATATGAATTATGTTATGTTTGCTTACAGCCTTATGAGAAACTTTCTGAAGTTTCTAAATTCCCGTGGGTAATGGAATACCAATTTTCTAGTATTGTTTTTGCTGGTAATTATTTTAGATCGGTATACTGAAGTTTTTCCCTATAGGTATGGAGGTGAGTTCCCATGGCATTGGTCAGCTTATGTGCAAAGATCAACGGCTCAGTGGTGGCGGTTGGTGCCCTTTGCTATCTTTTTTATTATGATGAACTTCTTTTTTCCAATGGCTGTATTTGTGTGCATGAACCCTTAACTTGATTATGGATCATGTATGAATTTGGATTGGGTATTGATATGATGTATGCGAATGTATTTAATTTATTATTTTTATATTATTACACCATTATCGAGCGGTTAAACTTTAGGGCATATGCTAACTATCGACTAGAGGGTATATAAACCTCAAAGTTCCAGAATATGACAAGAAGTTATTACAAGTACACAAAACATATTTGGTTGTAGTTGTGTGTGAGTGTAGACAAACATAGGGAAGAGGACCATACGGGCTTATTGCACAAAAAATCCACATTAAGATCGGGTGTTAGGGTATGATGCTTTATCATTTGATGATGCCCTGTGTTTAATTTATCTTGTGTGGTATGTGTAACAGGTAATCACGACTCAGTGTTTACGTTATCGCATTCATTTGCTTTAATAAATCAAGTTACTTAACATAATCACTGAAACTAAGTGTAAGAATTGGAGCATGTCAAAAAATCCAACCTCTTAGCTACATTGGAGTGTCATTTTCTTATAGTTTAGAGTGATTATCACATTTTTAATATCAACCTCTTAGTCACAAGGGAGGTGTTGCCTCTGTTGTGGCTCAGAGTTCTCATATAGGAGCTTTTAAGTGTAAGATTTGTCCTATGTAGTATGATATTGCACGCATCCTATGAAATCACAGTAAGGTGTCCTTTTAAGCCTTCTGAAAGGTTGAGATCCGCTTCCATAATGTTTTTCGTGATAGCCCAACGAATATCATTCTAATTATAACATCACAGTTTGCTTCGTCCCTTCTAGCTGAATAGGTGTGTTACATTGGTTCAAGGCTAACTAGCTCGTACGTGTAAATACATGTGTCTAGCCCATGTATCTAGCCGCCCAAACTAATTAGGCCATGAGAACAGAGTTCAATCAGTGTGAGTCAAGTGAGGAAAGTCTATCCCACCCCTGTCAAAACACATGTCTAGCCCCCTTTTACAATTAGCTTAATCGAACTGGTGACTCAACCGAGACATAAATTAAAATTACACTATTGTATACCAACAGACATAGTTTCTGAAGCTTCTTTCTCATAAACCTAGCCTTTCTACCTAACTTTTCAGAGAGCCTCTAATCTATGAAGAAAAAATGAGAATAAGAGGCCATATTTATAGAAAACATGAGGTGCACAATTATTAAAGGTACCCATGAATACTCAATTCTGATTAGTTAGAGGTATGAGAAATCAGTAATTTAAATTATTTGTTATTATCCCTTAAAGATAACTTGCCTTAGGGGAAGTATGGTTCACAAAACGTGGCCAAAACCCACCAATTCTTTTATTTTTTTTCCAATAAAGATTCCAAAGTTTAGAATTTAACCAATAAGGTCTTTCCATATTAATAATTAATTAAGGACTATGACTTTTTTTATTTTTTTATCAATTTTTCATGTGCATACAATAAATATATTTTCATGTGTCACATTAAATCTATATTTGATCTGAATATATTTTCTATTTCAGAGTTTTCCCGTGATATCGTTTACACATGAAAGAACTCTTTTGATAGAGTGGAAAACCGGTATAATTCCTCCATATGACTTTAGTGGAAAATTAATAGAGTGGGATACAAGATTAGAAGCGACGTGGATGAGCAAACTAAGAGGGGGGAATTTAATGCAACTGGCTGGGATTGGATGGGTGATGTTCACATCCTCATTCGCACCAAGAAACTTGTAACAGTCTTCTCTTTTGCCTTCCTTATATTGTGTCGTTATCACTTGCACTTTCTTCTTCTTTGTCTTCTTCCTCATTCATTTTCATCTTCTCTTTATTCCTCCATCTTCTCATGCTAAAAAACTTGTGTTGGTCTTCTCTTCATTCCTCCATCTTCTCTTTATTTATCCATCTTCAGACTAGCATTGTGCAATGTATATGTGGTTCTCCTGAATTTACTTCTTTGAGATTGAAATAATAGGATGAGGCTATGGAAAGAAGGTTATCGGTGTCAATAGTTGAGGTTAGTGGAGCGTAAATAGTTTATACAATTTGTTTTTTATAGTTTGTAAGTGGATAAGGGGCTATTACACAATTTGCGGTCATCGTGTTGTGAACAATTGACGATAGGGTATTGGAGTGGAGTCTTGTGGATGGTGAATACAGGTGGTTGTTGGATTAAATAGTCAGAGGAAGATGGGGTTGGTGTAAACGTCAACTCGGAAGTCTGTATGCATAGAGATAATGGGTAAGTGGAGGGATTTGCTTGGCATGAAAGTTACTAATGAATAACAATAAGGAGAAGTAACTGACATGGTATGTTGTAAAGAAATTTTGGTTGGGTGTTGAAGATATAAATCCGCATTTGTATGTCCTTTTAGAATTGATGGCATACCGATATTCCTAATAGGTAATATATCGCTGAAAAGAAGTGATCCTTAAAAGATGGTGCCTCTATTAGTGGCATACATGTATGGTATTATACCATACGGTGACATACTAAGTAGTCAATAATATAATAAATTTTGAACTATATTTTCTTCATGGTGGATGGATCGGGTATCAAGATGTGCATACATTACAATGGCAAGTATGACGAAGAGTCACAAAAATATTTGGCTGTAACGAAGCCATTGTAGACTGTGCACCGAGGGACATTATATTCGATGTTGTTGTATGTCGTATTAACAAAGCAACCCCTCAATGGAGAAGTTGTGAAGTTAAGCTTAAGCTGCAGCTCTCCCTCTCTCCAACGACGAAGTTCTTACATACCATTGAGAATAACGATGATGTAAAGGTTGTATTTGACGAATATATAATTGGTGTGACACACATGGTCACGATTTTGTAGAGAAGGAAGAGAAGTATAAATGGAAGAGGAAAAATGAAGATGAAAGGTCAAACCCTTTAAAGGAGGCAACGGCCATGAAGAGGTCAGGTCTCAACTAAACATGGCCGAAGCTTTTTTGGCAAGCGCTAACATTGTACGAAACAAAAGCTAAGAAAATGGGTTGATGGCCACACCTACATTTACCTTGTATCAACATGTTTAGTGTAATTAAGTCCAAATTTGATGTACTTGTTTTACATGCAAAGAGACAACGATGGAGGGTGGAACCATGCTCCTGAGTGCAATATGGAGAACAAAAGAAGGCTGTCGAGAAACATGAATGTTCTGGTTGATGCTAATTTAGCTATAGGAAGCGGGAACATGATATAAACAAATTGATAGGTTGTCTCACAACAAATGTCACGGCCATATGATTTGTACGTGAGTGTGTATAATATTTTTGTAATTAAAATGCAGATTGTCCGACTAGAAGAAAATGAAGTAAATAGCGGATGACGGTGACAAAGAAGACTCATTTCACTATGATGAAGAGTTGGGCAATATCAATATATCAAGTTCACCGTTGTCATTTGACAGTGCCACACTAGTGGGTAGCGATTTAAAAAGAAAAATATTTGATGACTCCACTAATGTAGGCGACCAGTATATAGTATATAGTCATGGTTACCGCAAGGGCTGCATTCCACAAAAAAAAAAAGGTCGTAGACGGCATTAATATAATGGGAAATGATGATTTCATGGTACAAGACGAAAGAATGATTTTATTCTCGAAAACTAACATGATGTGTTACATCACACCCTACTCCACTAAATTTACCTTGTTTTAGTTAATATTTTAGTATTAGAAATTGTCGTGTGATGGTCAGGTCACATCAAAGGACAATGCACACATATTAACCCAAACACCAGTAATAGAGAATTTCATCAATTTGTTACCGTATTTAAATAATTGCTTCATGCGTAAACAATACAGGAAAAATCCTCTTTCTATTTCGATCGAATATATAAACACGTCGGATTCAACATTAAAAGCCATCCGTAGCAAGTCCCGACGTCTTCTTCGTTTTCTTCATTTTTAATTATTTCTACTTGCATTTGCATTTGCGCCTCTTCTCCCGGATAGCGGCGTTTGATCGTTTCTCTTCTTTTCTCTTGTTTCTCATTTCCCCTTCCTTCCTTTCCAAGTAGGTTTTCAGTTTTTTTTGTTATGCAATAGAAAAATAAAGGAGGAACTTGTAATTGTTTTCGATCTCTGTTTGCGGTGATTTTGGTCTTTTCTGTGTTTATGTTTTGGAGATTGGTGTTTTTCTTTTTGGTGTTTGACGAGTTAGGTGTCTTCCGATTTTAAGCGATATACTTGTAGGGACTTTTTTTTAAATTTTTATATTTTGATATAAGACGTTGATCCAGCATTGGCTGTTGTGAATCTTTGGGAAACAAGTTCATGAGCTGTGGTGGGTTGCTTCTTCTCAACCTTTATTTAGACTTGGTTTTATTTCATGGAATATATTGTTCATTCTTTTTGGAGATGATCATAACCTTTATTTCTTTTCAAATCTCAGCCTCTAGTCTTTTATGTTGATTGTCTGCCATTTTTTATGGTTGGATTAATTGTGTTTATGAAAATTGTTGGTCATTGCATAACGAAAGTTATATCATGGGGGGGTCGCATATAAAGGTGATGATTGTGTACAATAATTCTGTATTATTGTACATCACTTTTGTTTGTTGAGTACTATGTTAATGTGATTAGATCTATTGAGGTCACATTTCGGATAGATAGATAGAAGTCACAGACTATAATTTGTTTGTAATTGTTAATGAGTTCACTTTCAAGTTCAACAGCCCTATTTTCAAACAGAAAATATTGAAGTTGATAATTGAGAATCTTATAAAAGTTAAACTGAAGTCGAACTTGGATAGTAATCGCTTACACTCTTGACATACAAGTTCCCAATGTTTACAATGTATGAATTTATTTGTTAGTTATGTAAGTTGTACAGATGGCTGTTGGACATTATGATTTTTGTCTTAAAACTGTTGACTAAGATGTAATTTTGGTCTAAATTTATTTGTTTGTTGAATAAGTTGAATATATAGGTTGTGATGAGTCATATGTTACTTTTTGTGCAGATTTTTATTGGGGAACCATGACTGCACCTGAGTTATCGTGGGAGGACAATGTGTACATGGCTAAGCTAGCTGAGCAGGCTGAGCGATATGAAGAAATGGTTGAGTTTATGGAGAAGGTTGCTAAAACTGTTGATGTGGAAGCGCTCACTGTGGAAGAGAGGAATCTTCTCTCAGTTGCTTATAAAAATATAATTGGTGCTAGGAGGGCATCATGGAGAATCATTTCCTCCATTGAGCAGATGGAGGAGAGTAGTAGCAATCAGGAACATGTTCCCGCTATTAAGGAATACAGGAGTAATATTGAGGCAGAGCTCAGTAAGATTTGTGATGGTATCTTGGACCTGCTGAAAAGCCATCTCATCCCTTCCTCAACCACAGCAGAGTCTAAAGAATTTTACCACAAGATGAAGAGTGATTATCATAGGTACCTTGCTGAGTTTAAGACTGGAGCTGACTGGAAAGAGGCAGCTGAGAGCACCTTGTCTGCTTACAAGGCTGCAGAGGTTTTATTTGTTGTTGTTGTGCATAAATCTATGATAGTGTTTATTTCTTTACATGGGGTGGGTATTTAGTAATTTCTAACTAATTTTGTAGGATATTGCTGTGGCCGAACTTCCTCCTACTCATCCTATAAGGCTGTGACCTGCACTCAATTTTTCTGTCTTTTATTATGAAATTCTTAATGCACCTGACTGTACCTGCAGCCTTGCAAAGCAGGTATTTGTCCTTGTATTTTTTGATTTGTCAATTTGTTGAAGCTTTATAACAGCATTCATGGTATGTGTGTATCCTTGGGCTCAATTTTTTTATACCTAGATTATCTGATGAATTTAGAAATGCGGGCATAATCTTGATACCGTACTTAGAAATTGAATAATTTTTCTTCCTAGGATGCTTGCTCGTGTTTGTCATTTATTCGGGTTGATAATCCAAGTATATTGTAAATGATTGCAGTTTCTTTTATGCTTGCAAGTGAACTATGGACATGTTATTTAATTCCATGATTTTGCAGGTATTTGATGAAGCGATATCTGAGCTTGAGAATCCTACAAGGATAGCACATTGATTATGCAACTTCTCCTTGACAATTTAACAATTTGGACTTCTAGTATCACAGTATGTATCTTTCCCGTGTACTATTCGTATGTTGATATGCATTTCGTAATTTTTGTCTTTGAATAATGTAGGAGGATGTTGGAGATGAAATTAAAGAAGCTCCTAAACGTAACTCAGGAGAGGGGCAGTGAAAAACTTTGGTCGCTTTTGTTCTAGGTGGTGTTCCAAATGTGCCTAGCAAGTTAATTTATTCGTAGGAATCATATATATTTTGTTCCAAATAGCTTTTTTTTTATAACTATATTCCTTAATCATCGTCAGATCATGGCTGCTTGTAGTAGTGATTATAAATTAATTAAACGCCAGCTAGCTTGTGGAATGAACAATTAGGCTATAGTGAAGTTTGTAATGGTCGTTATGTTAGTTAGGGTGGGGAGGGTAGATTTGTAATAGCACATGTTTGAATGTGTATAAAAAGAGGGAAGTGGGAAGGATTGGTATGTTTTTTAAATCAATGAATTGATCTTGTCTTTGGGAGGAAGCAAATGCTTCCTGCTGGTTCTTCTTCTTCTTTTATCCATTTGTCATCTGCCATACCTAATTCCAACTCGATTTGTTTTGCTTTGTTCTGGTTCTCAGTCCAATTGAGCCAGATCCTACCAGATTGGTATCAGAGCTGGAAGAGGGAGGAGGAGATTCTTCACCAAGATCAACTGAAATGGCGTAAATGAGGAAAGTTCAATCTCAACTTTTATCTGTTTTTTCTGAAATGACTACAAAATTTGACTTGTTACTAAGTTCTAGAAATGAAATTGAGAATAAACCGACTAATGGAACAAAAGATCGTGTTGAAGTGAATAATCCTAGAATGTTATTTGACAGAAATGTTGTAGATAAGGAAAAGTGCAGGTACAATCATCAATTCAACAAACCAGTGAGAAGCAGTGGAATAATATGAATAAAGCTGCGATTGATTGTAGTAGTTCAAATATGCAAGATAATTGTCTAAAAGGATCTAAAATGTCTTTTCCTAAGTATGGCGGTATTAAAGATCCTATACCTTGGTTTAGCAGATGTGAGAAATACTTCAGATTGCATAAGATCAAAGAACATCTTAAGGTGGATTTGGCCAACTTTCACATGGAAGATAATGCACAGATCTGGTTTGACATGTTCCAAGAGCAACAAGGGGAGTTCGATTGGAATCAGCTTAAAGAAGCAATGAATTTACAGTTTGGACCTACAAAGTATGATGATTTCTATGAAGATTTAACAAAATTGAAGCAGGATTCATCAGTCAAAGAATACACTCTGAAATTTAATAGATTAGCTACTAGGGCTGAAAGCATGACTGAAAGGCAAAAAATTAATAGTTATACTTGTGGACTTAAGGATCAATTACTCATGGAAGTGAAATCTCAAAAACCGACATCACTGTTAGATGCTCAGGGATTAGCTAAGCATTTTGAGCATAAGTTTGTTAGAGACAACAAATACTTGAGAAAAGTGGCGAGATGGAACAGTGACAGCAATTCATTGATGAGTAGAAAAAGTGAAGTATCTACCAGTAATCAGGGTGAAAATGTGATTTGCAAAAGTAACTACAATGAAAATGCAAGACAAAGGAAGTTTACTGTAAAACAACTCCAAGAAAGGAAGGAGTTAGGTCTTTGTTTCAAGTGTGATGAGAAGTATACGGTTGGACACAAGTGTAAAGAATTGTTTTGGATCGAAGTGGTTCCTGATGAAGAATTTTTAGATGAAGAGGATAGTGAAGATGAGAATTATGAAACAATAATTAATTCTGCAGTGCCGGCGATATCTCTATATGCCCTAACTGGAATGTCTACTTCGAACACAATGAGGATGCTTGGATGAATAGAAGGACAACAAGTTATTGTCCTCATTGATTCGAGATGTTCTCATAATTTCTTGAATAAAAAGGGGGTGCAAAAATTGAAGATTCCAATGCAAAGTAAGGGCAGCTTGAAGGTACAAATAGCCAATGGAGATCACATGAGTTGTGTGGGGAAATGTATAGGAATTACATTGGATCTACCAACATACAAGATAGTATCTGAATTTTTTGTTCTGCAACTAGAAGAATATGATGTGGTGTTAGGAATACAGTGGCTGAAAACATTAGGATCTATTGTTTGGAATTTTGAATCCTTAACAATGTTGTTCAATGATAACCAAAAAATTGTTGAATTACAAGGATTGGACATTCCTAGAGGCCAGCTTTGTGATAAGAAGCAAATGACACGTTATATAAAGAAAAGGAAGCATGGATTACTCATGAGTTTGCAGTTGAATGAAACTTCTAAGTCAATGCAGCAAGAGAATGAATTGCAGCAAACACAATTGAATCAGTTGAGCAAGATTTTGAATAATTTTGATTCTGTATTTCAAATACCATCGAAGCTACCTCCAAGAAGAATTCAAGATCATCAAATTACTTTGAAGGAGGGAACAATGCCGGTAGCTGTAAAACCTTATAGATATCCCTATTACTAGAAAAATGAGCTTGAAAAACAGGTTAGGGATCTATTGGCAAGGGGAGTTATTCAAGCTACATCGAGTCCTTACTCCTCACTTGTGCTGTTAGTTAAGAAAAAAGATGGCAGCTGGAGAATGTGCATTAATTACCAAGCTTTGAACAAGGTTACAATAAAAGATAAATTTCCAATTCCCAAGATAGATGAGCTGCTTGATGAATTACATGGCTCTACTTATTTTTCTAAGCTGGATTTACAATCTGGATATCATCAAATCTGAATGTATGAGGAGGATGTGCACAAGACTGCATCTCGTGCACACCAAGGTCATTATGAATTCAAGGTAATGACTTTTGGTTTGTCCAATGCACCTTCTACTTTTCAAGCATTGATGAATGAGGTATTTGTTGATTACCTCAGGAGATTTATTTTGGTTTTCTTTGATGATATTGTCATATATAGTAAATCTTGGAAAGAACATTTGGAACACATTAAACAAGCATTGGATAAGTTGTTAGTTCATGAATTGTATGCAAGGAAGGAAAAGTGTCATTTCGGATAGAGGAAGATCCAATACTTAGGACATATGATTTCAGAAGAGAGGGTAAGTGTTGACATGGAAAAAATTGCAACAATTGAGAAATGGCCAGTCCCTCGATCTGTAAAATGTGTAAGGAGATTTTTAGGTTTAGCTAGTTATTACAGGAAGTTTATCAAAAACTTTGGCACAATTGTAGCATCTCTATATAATTTGCTTAAAAAGGATGCTTTTAAGTGGAACCAATTGGCAGTAGATTCCTTTTATAAACTGAAAATTGCCCTCACACATGCTCCAATGCTAGCATTGCCTGATTTTTTATTGCCATTTGTGGTAGAGTGCGATGCTAGTGGGGTGGGCATGGAGCAGTTCTCATGCAAGAAAATAAACCTATTGCTTTTTACAACAAGAGGTTGCACGGCAGACATCTTCTACTGTCAATTCATGAAAAAGAAATGATGGCTCTAGTGCTGGTAGTACAAAAATGGAGTTATTATTTGTTGGGAAGATCATTCGTGGTCAAGACTGATCATTCAAGCTTAAAATTTTTATGTGACTAGCAAATTCATTCAGTGGCTCATCAGAAATGGTTGACAAAGCTACTAGGGTATAATAAGGAAGTGTACTTCCAAGGAATTGTCATCAAATTGGTCTTTTAGAGAAGGAATTCTTTTCTATAAGGATCGAACTTATTTAGATTCTAAAATGCAGCTGATTCCCATCATCCTCAGAGAGTTTCATGATGGAACACACGAGGGACTTCAAAAGACCCTCAAAAAATTGAGAGCAATTTTTTACTGGTCTAGAATGGTTCAGGATGTGGTAGCACATTTGAAAAACTATGATGTTTGTCAAAGATTTAAGTCGTCCACATTGACACATGCTGGATTATTGCAACCCTTGCCAATACCGAACCAGATTTGGACTGTTGTATCAATGGATTTCATCACAGGTATGCCGAAATGTCTAGGAAAATATACAATTTTGGTGGTGTTACAGCAAACAACATTGCTCAAGTATACTTTGATAACATTTTTAAACTTCATGGCATGCCCACTTCTATAGTTTGTAATCGTGATGCTGTATTCATAAGTCAATTTTGGAATGAGTTGTTTAGACTGCAAGGAGTAGCTTTTAATTAAAGTTCATCTTATCATCCACAGACGGATGGGCAAACTGAAGTAAATAAAATTTTGGAGCAATACTTGAGTTGTTTTTCTGGGGATAGACCAGGGACTTGGGCGAGATGGTTGGCCTGGGCAGAATACTACTATAATACAAGCTTCCAATCTTCTATTCGTATGGGTCCATTTGAAGCAATTTATAACATGTGACCTCCATGCTTGTTGCATATGTTTCAGGAACAGCTAAAACATTTGAAGTGGATCATGAGTTGCTCAATAGAGATCAATTGTTATATGAACGAACTTGAAGAATGCTCAAATGCGCATGAAACACCATCATGATTTGAGGAGAAGAGATGTGGAATTTCAAGTGGGACAGTCAGTCTAAAACCCACAATTTGAGTTAGGGTTTTATATTCAGAACTGGTCGGTTCGACCGTTATTTTTGATTCGAGTATATTTCAGAACATGTGTACTGAGCCGACGCCGGTCGCGTGTATAAGCTATGAGGGGTCATGTGTACCCAAGTATATGATGATAACATCATAAATACAGTAAAAACTAATGACTTATTAGAATATATGAGAGTATGCAGTACAGTTTTTATTATTATGCAACTTGATCGTAGAAGTAGTTTTAGGCCATTTACCGTATTAGGACGCGTTATGGGCAGTTTGGGTGCGTTGATAGTTATAGAGCATGTCGTTCTAATCTTTTGATATTTATTTTATTTTCTGGTATTTTTCTCGATTTGTTTTGGATTTTTTTTAGAATTTATTATGAGTCGATAATTATTTTGACTCGACTAAGAGTTGAGTCAAGTTTTATTTACAAGTTTACCATTGAGTTATATTTTCACCCTCGACATCTTCCTTCTTCACCCAAACCCTAGCCGCCCCCATTTGTGGCCGCGTCTTCACTGTCGGCGCCGCCTGGCCGCCGACTGATGCTGCTCCGCCCCACGCCGTCATCACTGCCGCCTTGGCCAGGCCCGCTGTTGCCCGGCCTCCACGACACGAGGAAGCCGCGCCCTTGCACCAAGCTTCCGTAGTCGATTCCGCCATCGGAGACCATCACCGTCGCCATCGAGTGGCCGTCTCGACGTCACCGACCACCCAGCTTCCTTCCCCGACCAGATCGGAGCCCGTCATCGCCCGGGCCAGTCAGATCTAGCCACCCATAGCCGCCACCTTGTTTTAGCAATTTTTCGGTGAGCTGCACCTCCGTCGACCACGTCGATGCCACAAACTCATCGGGCTCGCCGAGCTGGTTCCGATGGTACCCAATACGACCACTATCCGGCCAGTAGACGTCGCCAGCGACTGTCACCAGAAAAACACTGAACCCGCCGGAAAACAGCCAGAATGTGCCGAAAAACCAGATTGTTGGAATTTGCCGGATCTTCTGGAAAGTTCACCCAGTCGAACCCGGTCGAACTTTGGGCATCGTCGAGCACCGAATTCGAGGTTCGAGATGCACGCAAGATGAAACCCTAGCCGATTTACGACGATGCGAGGTATAATTACCTTTGACTTGAGTATTTAGATTTGATAATTGTTAGCACAGCATGCTAGGATTCATTAATTCTCATGATAAAGGTCTGACTATAAATGAAGTAAAGATCTACATGATGTGATTAAGTATGAAATGAATATTAAGTGATCTAATGAGATTGATCGAGTAGGAGCATGATGTAATTTAGAAAAGCACGATAATATTGATATGAATAGGATGACTTAGAATTATTTATATTAATGATTATTGAGTTGTTGATTGATTCTAATTGTATTGTGAGTGTGATGATTAGGACAAGTTTGATGCATCATTCATTTAGCGAGCGTTAGCTTTTAGATCTGATGTGTAGGTACAGCGTAGGAGCTCACCGCCTAGGCGCGATGACACTCTTGGAGCTTCTACCAAGTCCGTTTAGGACTCGTATCTATTTTACGCTCTTTCTATTGTATGTTTGATTATAACTTACAGAACGGGTTAAGTGGTGTATTATCGAATCCCACTTAACTCAGGCCATTTAGCCGAACAGTTTTCCGGATTAATAATCCTCGAGGATGAAATCCCTCAAGAATGATTTCGAAAACAAGATCCACCGCAAGTTGTCTTTGGGCCTATTTTATAAATCCCTTCTCACGCCTATATATATATATATATATA